>JH154988.1:195267-205365 GCA_000226015.1 Mnemiopsis leidyi | reverse complement strand
TGCTAGTATCATTTGTCTATTCTCACATTTAAACATCTGTGGTACTTTACTTTGCTGCCTGAGCTGCTTGGCATATGCTACAATTGAATTGATTTTGTTGTCTTGCTCCTTTCAGAATTCAGACTTAAATACATTCTGACACAATAATACATTTCAGAGAAATGTTCTGCTTTAGGAAAGATTCAACTTGGCCCAAAGATTTTTCACCAGCACTGTTAGTTTGTGGTGTTGACAATGCAGGAAAATCTACTGTTGTATGCCGCCTTTGTTCGGATTCATCTGATCCTATTCCAACAGTTGGATTTGTACCACATACTGTTAAATTCAGCAATAAAAGTTTTCGTTTGTATGATGTTGGTGGTGGAGAGCGTATCCGGGGAATATGGAACAGTTATTATGCTGAGGTATATGGAATCATATATGTTATTGATGCAACAGATGTCCGGAGACTACCAGAAACTATTGATATTTTCAAATCAATGTGTAAAGATGAATATCTTCTCAAAAAGCCTATTCTGATTCTTGCCAACAAGCAAGACACTAATGGTGCATTAAACAGTGAACAAATAACCACAAAGTTATCAGCAACAAGTGAAAACACTTTGATAACAGAATGTTCAGCTATTCACCAAAGTTTAGATAAAAACATCAAAAATGGTCTTGCATGGATTTTACAATATATCACTGACAACTATGATGAACTGCTAGAAAAAGTTAGCTCTGATTTGGCTGCTATAGAAGAACAGAGAAAAAAGGAAAGAGCTTTAAGATTAGAGCGAATACGCAAGGCAAAAGAAGAGCGCCAAAAAGAAGAAGAATTGCTCAATAAAGAAAAGAAAACAAAGGAAGAAGATAGTGATGATACAGATATGGTTATTGGTGGTCCTTTCAAACCATTAAAACAAGCATTTGTACACGAAAGCAATGTTACCCAAGAAGTTTTTTCCTCTCCTGAGCCAACTGAAAATTCTAGAAAGAGTCAGAAGATTAAGAAGAAAAAAAAGAAGAAAGGTAATAAGGTGACACCATTTCATTCAAATGATGGTTCTCAAAAGAGTCTCATCAGTAATGAATCCTCAGAAACATCTTTTACAGACAATAAGCTTGCACCCCTATGTGCCAAAACAGCTTTACCTGCACTCTCCTCCTCAGGGATGTCAGCCTTGGACAAATCATCATTACCTCCTATTCAAGCTTTAGAAAAGTCAGACAATGAGGATGTACCTCAGACTAAACTATCAGACTTGGTAGATTTTTCAGAGAAATTGCCTGTTCAAAATGATAACAGTGTTACAATTCCTGGAATCTTTCAAAACAAATACATTGAAGTCAACAATGTTGAGAGCAAGCCAGCTCTTGCTATGAATTCTCTTCACACTATTCGTGTTGACAGAACCAAATTCATTGAGAATGTAACTTCATGATCTTTAGTAAATTTGTTTCGTATAGATAGATTTTGGTGTAGTTAATCGTAGACTGTAGAGTTATTTGTACAGTCAAGAGAAATGTAGATATCATGATCCTTATGAGGAAGAGCAATATTTTTGTTTGCACTAACTCTATCTTAGCGATGTTAATGAATTAAATGACATGTTTTTATATGCTGAATCTTTACTATGTCAAAAGTTGTCCTCTTATGAATGAGAAAAAGTTATGCATGATCAAATCTTTATTGTGTTTTATTTGACATTGTCTTGTATACAGTATAGTGATAGTGTTCAATTTATTGAATTTTAGGTCTATAAAATCATGTTGTGAATTGTGCCCAAACTTTTTAAAGATTTGGTTTGTCCTAATAACTTCGTATTTAACTTTTGTAAATATTGACTATATCATTATTGTAGAGTAAATGGCTGATAGAAAGGTATTTAAATTTGAGCTGACTAACAAGAAGTTTCTTACGTTCAACTCAAAAGAAGTGAAAACAGATCTCGCCAGATGGGACTTAGGGAATAGAATTTTCCTGGCAACTTTCTCATACAATGACTTTTTTAAAGATTATCAGGCTAAAGAGTTTACTCTAGACTTCTTCAATGATTTGAACGTTCAGCACAATCTGAAGGTGTGTATGCTTGCCAGGATTTGCTGATTGAAAAAATACAAATTAGTGTAAAACTGGAAATAAGAAATTGATGACAGTTTAAATAATGACCTGCAATTTTATCCTAGAGGCAAATTGTTCAAGTGTAATTGAGCTACAATCATGGTATTTTTTTAAAACCAAAAATCAGAATAGCTGAAATTTTTTTCAGGTTTTTTCACCAAACCGACAAGAATTAGTAACTTGGGGTAACCATGAGATCAAAGAAGTACAAGCTGAGATAATTCCTTGTTCCATAACAAGCATGGATTTCTTCGATCGGTCAGTTTTTAAAATTTGTTAATCCTGCAATTCTCCCATTCTGCATGAGCAATGTAAATGATGTTCTAGTTGAGCTAGTTTTGTGCTGAAAAGACACTTCCACCATACAAAATCACCTACAGATTAACCACTCCTGGTCTAGTTCGAGAATCAGGTGCAATACACAAATGTCTCGACGAAGATGTTGAGGGTTTCCTTATATCTGACGAGCTTCACAAAATGTTACTGACCGAGGTAAGGAATCTAGCTGTTGTTAACTTTAGATCTTCCAAGGTACTGATGATGTTACAAGAACGCCTGCCTCTTTTAATGAAGATTTCATTTTAAATTCCTTTCATAACCATCGTTCGTCTGACTGTTTGGGAATATTTTTTCTTATCGGGTGTCCTTTTTATCGTCAAAGTCACGACAACATATTTTGTCTAAATCTTCTATTTCAGTTTTCCTCGTCTTAAAAGCACTTTACATAATTGACTAATTCCGTTAACTCTCACACCAGGAATCGGAACACTGGGAATTGTACAACGAAGAAGAAAGACAAGAGTTACTGTTTTTACTCTTCAAACATCTGATACTGGGCGGACCAATCTGTCAATACGATGATAAGATCGACCGTTATCTCGAGGTAGTTACGGGTTGTGAGGTGTTCTGATGTTGACACGTGTTGAAGTTTTTCTTGACTGTGTTAGATTGAGTTTGATCTTTTATGTTCAGTTTAATCATTTATGAGCTGGTGGTGTAGTGGTTTCCTTCTCGGCTCCCACGCAGGAGGTCGGGGGTTCAAATCCCGTATCCGCCAGTACTAGAGAAGTGCGCTAAGGGCATTTGCCTATGCAACCTTCTTCGGTAGACTCAGCCGAATGATCGGGAAACCGTGATTGAGGGTTAAATGAGTAGCTGCCCATTGCAGCGAAGTCTCGGGCGATAAAAGTATGGTAAACACTACCTTAACCGTCACTGGCGTGTATGTATAGTTGTACATTCGGCCTCCTGTAATTTGGCCGTTACACTTGCATTGTGTAACATGTGGCTGTTGGAGTGTCCGAATTAAAATAAGTATGAGATAATTATTTTTACGTTGAATTCTCAAATGCCAGAACGACTTGAAAAAGCAGGAATCCTGCCCTGACAGAATAAAATTACAGGTGTCCAAAGCACTGTACAAAGAGTTAATCACGGTACAAAAGAACAGTGAAACAAAACAAATAGAACTCATATCCAAAGTTATAAAAGTGTCTGCTTGGGACGGAGATATATGTTGGTTTCCCGGGGACGACCATCCTCAGACTTTTTGTTATCTTATCTTAAATCCAGTCAACAGGATTGTCTCAGTGTTGAGTCATGACTTTGGGAAAGGGGTTTGGTGAGAACATTGGAGCTGTGGGTCTTATTTTTGTATAAATTGATATGCTTGAGTTGAGTTTAATTATCTTGTGCATGGCAGTCGTTTTCATATTTTTCTTATACAATTTGAACTTTTGAAATTTAGGTAGTCATCGGCCGTCTGGTAAAAGACATCGAGTTTGTTTATTTGACCGTTTTTTTCTGATACTATAATTTTGTGATGTCAAGTTTCCAATATTAGAACAAGTGATCTTGTCGAACTTGGTTATCTATTATATACTGCTTTTAAATGGTATTTGTATTTTGTTTATAAGTTGGCTTTTCCTCCGTATTTGTGTATTCGAAGTTCGAACGTTTATTAACTTTGGTCTCTTATTTTGATTGGCTCAAAGAAACTTCGACGCTCAAACCTTTTGAAATCGTTTTTATTAATCATTCCGTCCAACATATCATGTCTCTGAAAGTTATTGCAATCTGCTAAAAAACTGTTCAGATTATACATGACACAACTGAAGAACCCTTGAACCGAGAGCTATCGATAGGATGCGTCTTGGTACATGAGGCATGTTCAAAAGCTGCTATCAGGTCCATATTGAACAGTTATTTTTATAATTTCTAAACTGTGAGCTTGTTCTATAAATAGTTGGTCTCTTAAGTCTCAGTTTGCTAATTTACTGCCAGTAAAAATACCTAACAGGACATTTTTCAGGGAGGTGTTTATGTTGAGATATTTTCTGCTCAAGGAAAAGATCCGGCCGCTAAATGGGCTCAATCTGGCAAAGTTCAACGGGTAAGATACCATCTTTACTAGATGTTTTTTCGACCAATAAATCTATTTTCCTAAGAACTTAAATTCTTCAATATTTCCGCGTGATGATCTGTTTAACTTTTTAGAAATGCTCCATACTCCCCCAGATATTTGACAAAGGAGTGAAGAGCTATGTGTACATGCTGGAAGGGGGACCCAGCACTAAGATGCAAGTACCACGAGATGAGAGGCAGGGACTCTGCCTGACTCAACAGTTTGTCGTGCTTCAACTTTCCGTTCCTCTGGGTGTCGGCTTCAACGTTCAAATATTGTGCGTCTAACTTTTACGTTCACTTTCATCTTTAGTTTCACTTTCACTTTAAGTTTCACTCTCTCTCATAAAACATCCTTATGAATATCTGTGTATCACTGAGCCATGGTAGTCGAACAACGGCCAATTTTGCCTTCTCTAAGTTTATATTTTTAGAGCTACAGACACCCTTAACAACAAGAGAAGAATATTCCTATCATCGGCACACAGAGACATCTCCCACACGCCTTTACACACTAGACTTCCCATGGGTAGGTTAAATAGTATCTCAAGAGTTGGCTTTTTGATGATTTTTTGCAAACACGCGAGGTTTTTATTAATTTAGTGCGTTCAGATTACTAACACTTTTGATCTACATTTATGTGAATTAAGTGTAATAATATCAGTGTGTGACACTAACTGTCAGGAATGATGACGCGAGGACAGTGGGTGAACCTAGCGATAAACGTGAGCTCTATAGTTACAGGGGTGTTTAGCACCACCTTCAAGTCTATCGAGCTGATCTGTATCTCCGCTAACTGTAAACTTAGGAAGGTATTTACGATGCGACATCAGCCCCACAACACTAACACAGGTCAGTTGTCAACAAGCGAGATTGATATTACATGATAGAATTTCTTTTTTTAAATCTTATATTACCAACCTATCTATTTCCAAATAGCCAATACTGCTTGAACCAAATTGTCACCCAATGCAGTTCTCTCTGAGAACTTAAAACTACGAAACTCTGGGACCGGTTTTAAATCCGTTAATAGATAAAGGGAGGTATCGGAATGGTGGATTTAAAAAATGAGTCTAGAACTTCTCAGACATAGTGTTCTCATACATAGTGGTTACACTCTGTCCGTCTTTGTATCCACCTAGATGGTTGTATCCACCTAGATGGTTCAATACGACCAGTAAGCTAGTAATACGCTTTCCTTGGTCGCCACACTTTTTGAAGTTAGCAAAAGCTACGTAACCAAGGTGAATCCGTTGAAAAATTTATTTTTTACTGCATTAGAGGGCCGCCAAGAGTTTGCTAGAACGCCAAGGTTTATTGCCTTACAAGGTTTTTGCCTTAAAATTTAGTAAGTAAATAACTAAATTAGATAACTTTAAAATAAATTTTCAATCCATGTTCATTGTACCTAGAATTACAAATTATTTACATAAACCAAATTCCCCTTCCCAGGATTATACAGTCCAAGTTACGACGGCCCGACTGAGACAATACCTAAAGCTTGCACTCTGAACGTAGGAACTACCACTCAGGTGATAGACATGGCAGTCATCAGGCAGTGGGTCGAGAATCAGCAACCCAAGGTAAAGTTAACCAACACCAGACACTCTCAAGTATCGGTCTCGGTTAAATGTTTTATCTGATTTGCACGTCTAAATATGATTCTTCGGGAAAGAAGTTAGGAATTCTTATGCAAGTAATCTCCCTTGCCGATCCAAACGCCTGACATCCTACACTAGATACAGAGAGAAGCAGTGACGAAGTCTGCCCCACAAAACCCACTGTTGAGATCTAGACCAGTTCCACGTAACGCTCACTCCGCAGAGCATCAGAGAAAGTGAGTATTCTGTCCGAATTAGAGAATCAGCAACTTAAAATCAAGGGTATGAACTGCAGATTTCTTTCTGTTGATCCTCCCTGTAGGTTCTTCCGTTAGTTTTTGTGATTTTACCTAACTAAAGTTTACCGCCGCAGGTTGCAGAGCTCCTTAGACTCAGCGTCAAAACAGAAATCCACCGTCGCCAAAACAAAAAGACAAACAAAACAACAACGACTCCAACAACAAACAGCCGCCAACGCAGCCCAGAGAAAAACGAGCGGCGAGGTGACATCTCGGGGGGAGGACGCAAAGATGCAGGATCACTACGCCGCGCCACCTGAACAGAAAGTTGCTGCACGTGGCCTAGCTGGACACGCACGTGAAGAGCTGAGAGTAAGGGAGGGAACTCTAGTGATTAATGGTGCAAATAGGAACAGTAAAGTAAACAATACAAACAATCATAATAGTGCTGGCGACGTTGGAGCTCAAGTTAGGTAAGGATTTAGATGATCGAATAATTTCATAATCGAAAATCTTTAATACTATGTAGTACAAACAACATATTATCATTGAAAAGTAAAATGCAGGTAAGGGAAAAAATAAAATTATTTTTCCTGATTTTGGAAGGTTTTAGGGATAACGCTCATGCTCAAGTGTCGCCTTAACATTTTCAGGACTGAGTCTGAAGCTACCGACTCCATTAAACATTCCACTCCAAACCCGCTCATGGATCGTGTGTTGGACGTGTCGTTTGACACGATACAGTCCCACGTGAACCTGTTGCAACAAGGCTCAAACCCGGACAACATTGACAACAATGTTGTTGGAAACAGGAACATGATCAAAGATATCGCTGATGGAAATGTCACCTTCAGGTTTGTCAATAGCTCTAATTTTTTACTTTATTGTGCGACCTACCGTCTAAACAAAAAAGTTTGTTATAAACCCCAACTTACCCAACTTTCGATTTCATAATCAAACACTTCCCCAGATCGAGCAGTAGCTCACAACGGAGCAGCACCACACCAGGACGCTCACATCGGGTCACGCGCGTCACAACACGGCGCTCGCGCGAACCCTCTCACAGTACCTCCACTTCACGACGTGACCCACTAAACACCAGCAAGGTGTACAACAGTAAAGACTACGAGGACCAGGACGACAACCCCTTCGCGGCAAGTGACGAAGATTTGAAGTACAGGATGAAAGCGCTGGCGCTTTACAACGGAGACCTGGACGAGAGTTTCGATATGAGTGTAGTTAGTCGGAGAAGTCGGAGGTAAAAAGTAGCCAGTACTGTGCCACTGTGTACCTTAATAATTGTTGTACATGAAGCTAAATAGTTATTGTTTTCTTATGAAGAATTGTAATGGAGCTGTACGTGTTTCTAGGCCTGTACCGGTGCCCCATAGTTCGCGCTACTACTGCTTGCATCTGATTGGGCACTGCAGAGAATGAACACTTACCTTGCAGGTCACATGGTGTGGGACCAGGCGGAGTTGACCAATCAGACGACGAAATAGAGGAGAAGTTAGGTAAGTAATGTTATCTGTTAGTTGTTACCATAGTCTCATAGTTACCATATATACATAGTAACCAAAGTTACTATTGTTACCATAGTTACCATAGTTACCATATACAATTATACGTAGTATACTAGTCTAGTTTACAATTTCAACTTTGACCAGGAGAAGACACGGACACTAGCAGTTCAGACGCGACAGTACTTTCACACGCGCAGGAGGTTCTGTTGTCGGGCAGTGTCGGACATACATCCTTTCTTCAAGACAGTATCGGCAAGAACTACGAGAGTAGACTAACTGACCGGTAAGTTTACAAGAACTACGAGAGTAGACTTACTGACCGGTAAGTTTACAAGAACTACGAGAGTAGACTTACTGACCGGTAAGTTTACAAGAACTACGAGAGTAGACTTACTGACCGGTAAGTTAACAAGAACTACGAGAGTAGACTTACTGACTGGTAAGTTTACAAGAACTACGAGAGTAGACTTACTGACCGGTAAGTTTACAAGAACTACGAGAGTAGACTTACTGACCGGTAAGTTTACAAGAACTACGAGAGTAGATTGACCGACCGGTAAGTTTTGGCTAAGCAGTCCTGGGCCTGCGTATTACTTATGATGTCATTTTGGTAAAAGGTCACAAATTTTCCGTATCACGTAACCAGCGATTGACCAATCAGAAGTTAGAAACGGTAATGGTTAATCAATATTGAGCAACCCTATCACTTGAACTAGAATCAATTTAAAAAAATGAAATTTTCAATTAACTACACGCTAATGACTGAATGATTACTATTTGCAGAGCGTACTCGCCGCCTATCTGTTACCCGGACGAATTGACCCGACAAGCGACCCTGCCCCAGCACACCACCACCCTCAACAACCCCGGTACTATTGAGGAGGACAGCGGGGAGGAGGAACTCGACCTGCTTTACGATCCCGTATTGAACTGCTACTTCGACCCTAAAACTTGCAAATATTACGAGCTCGCTTGAGTCGTGGAGTCTTACATTTAGTTTGTTCACAAGTATTTGTCTTCTAGATTGTAGTTTTGTTGTTGTGATAAAACGTTTTTACAGTTGTGTCGTGGTATTATAATTCGTTGTAAATCGTGGTTAACTGAACACATTCTTATAATATGCTTAGTTATTTGTTACGCAAAAGAAGAAATTGTTAGTTTGTTTTTAGCCAAAATAAAAGTATCTATTTTACTGAATTATGAAATTTGCTCTGCCTACAAAGATACTTAGCTATCTAGCTTAAAGCGTATAATGAATGTTTACCAAGTATATTCACAGATGTATTATTTTCAAGTAGTATTTATTTCGTAAGAAAGTAAATACATTTGTTTTATTGATTTCTTCTTGCAACACTCAACCATCATTTGTTTACCATATAAGGAATAATTAGGACTCCCAACATTTGCAATAGCAAATTGGAACTGTTGTTATACTTGCTTGTATTCAACACCTTACAATGTCTGTATAAGGAATTAAAACATGGGAAACTTGCTGGGGTTCTGCTACAAGTCTGAAACTGTTTTACAGAAAGAGGAAGACACTAAACCCGTCTTTAGTTGGTAAGTCTAACAGTTGGTAAGTCTAACAGTTGGTAAG
This sequence comes from Mnemiopsis leidyi, assembly GCA_000226015.1. Lineage (NCBI taxonomy): Eukaryota > Metazoa > Ctenophora > Tentaculata > Lobata > Bolinopsidae > Mnemiopsis > Mnemiopsis leidyi. The sequence continues at coordinate 195,898 of JH154988.1, read as the reverse complement.
TCTAACAGTTGGTAAGTCTAACAGTTGGTAAGTCTAACAGTTGGTAAGTCTAACAGTTGGTAAGTCTAACAGTTGGTAAGTCTAACAGTTGGTAAGTCTAACAGTTGGTAAGTCTAACAGTTGGTAAGTCTAACAGTTGGTAAGTCTAACAGTTGGTAAGTCTGATGGTGGTGGTCAGAAGAGAAACACACGGATAGTAAAGGCTTGAAATCTTTGTTTAATTACATCATTAGAGCCTCAAATTATTTCCCGTATCTTGCCATTTGATTGTTTTGATACGTTTTGTGCACGTGCACAAAAAGTACAAAACAAGGGTTGGCGATCGACAGCGTAATTTTGGAATATTAGCTCAAAAAGTGTCCGTACGTACGTACGTACATACGTACGTACGTCCGCGCGCATGCTCCTTTATCAAACTCAATCATGTATACGAATACAATTAAACATTTATAGGTTTCAACTGCCTCAGGCTGCACAATGTACTTATTATAAAATGTATACATAATTGCTGCACAACAACTACAACAAGATGTACGATCAAACAAAAAGCAATCAAAATTCTTTTACACCCTAAGTTTTATTGTAGTTATTTGTCGAATGACAGATGACAGATTGAGAGATAATCATGTAA
>JH154988.1:174521-186253 GCA_000226015.1 Mnemiopsis leidyi | reverse complement strand
TTTGTAAGATAGAAATACTCTTAAAATTAAACATTAAAGAGTGCAAAGTGGTGAGGTAAAAAATCTACCTACGCGTAGTCATAAAAACTCAAAAGCAAGCGACCGAGAGAAAGTTGACGGAGTTAACGTTAATTGCTACCCCGGGCTAAATCGGAATATCACTTTATTTTAATAGGGAACAGCCAAGAGACTCTCCCCGGTCAAAGGGAGCAACCAATTTATTGGTTTTTGGAAAATTTATTCGTATACATGATTAAGTTTGATAAAGGAGCGCGCGCACGAACGTAACGCACACACGACATAAACCTAGTATACACATTCTCCAACCACCCCCTCGATCGTTAACCCTTAGTAATGCCTTTTTGCGCCTTCGGCGCAAAAAGGCATTTGACGGGAAAAAATTTTATCAACGATGAAGAATCGTACTCTTAAGGACTCTAAACAAATTGGAATGGCAGCATTAATATTTATTTACTCATTCCAGAACGCGAGATTGTAAGAGAATTGATACATATCTACACTCCAATACTCAACCCATTATCGAATCTTCTGTTGGAATGAAGTTTGCTTGTCTCCAGATAAATTACCCTCTCTTGGCAGGTATTAAAATTTTCCTTATAACTTTTTATTTAAAATTGAGATGTATTTTTGAAAATGTTAGAAAATCGGGCAAATACTCTCATGGATGGCAATTTGAACAGGAGTCCAAATTTAAAGCACAAATTGTGCAGAGAATAAGATTAGATCACGAACACAATGAAGTTGAGATAACACCATTATCTTACAGATCAGGTGAAAAGTTCTGGTGTGAGTTTGTTCAACAACGAATGGAGCAATATCTACGATTTTACTCCAGTCGAGCATAATTCTAACTTTTCTCTTCTTCCAGAAGTAAGTTATCCATGTTTCTTATCCGTTATTCCTAGGGAGGTTTCGTAACCACGTGACAGCTTTTCTTGCCTTAGATAATTCGTACAAATGATACTCGTGGCAATCATATTGTAACCAATAAATAGATCCCCTATGTATGGAACCACCGATCTAATAAAAAGTTAGCCTGAAGTGCATGTTTATAATCCTCAGTCGTTCTCAGACGTTTACACCTAACTTTCAGACGGCTAAGTTCGACACCTACCTTACTGAAGAACACATATCCTCCATCTCTAGCAGCAACAAAGTTGCATTCTCATCTCATAATTCCCTGTTTCCACTAACTGTAGGAACACACAGTCGCGATGGCTTTGGGAATACCGCTCTACTTTCCGTGTTCTTGGGTAGGTAGTAGGACTATGGAAGTGCTTTGCGTAAGCTTATTGTATAAACAACTTTATTGGTGTGTCTATTGGAAATAGCGTGTATAAAGTTCAGAAATTTCGTTAATCGATTTCTTAATTGTCGACTATCGAACCTAAGTATCAAGTATCAAGATATTAGTTAAACTGACTTCCTCTCTCCTAGGACAAGTTGATGACTACGTCGAGGTTCACAAGCTCCTTAAAACTGTACAGAACTGTGAATGCAGGCTGAGAAGGAGCAAGGAGACTAGGATGAACACAGACACGGTTATAAGAATATACGGGGAGTCAGAGAGGAGTCAGAACTTCAACAAGTTCGCAAAGGATGGTAAGATTTTACTTTCTCGCAGTTGTCGTAGCGTTGGGATTTTACTTTTCGACTAGCTTGCTTAGTACGGACAAAGAATTTTATTTCATAAACTGCAATAAAAAAGAGTTGTCATGGAGACGCTAAATGCTAACACAATAACCCCCCCCTTTATAACAACAGCCGTACTCCCCAGGGCCTGTTATTGGGTTTGAGGTAGAGGGAGATATTGACACACTGCGATCTACCCTGCCAGAACTTCAGGGGGTACTTGTCTATCTGTCTACCGACAAAACCAGCTCTAAAGATATCAACAACTTTTTTAATTACGTCGATATGACTATGTCTACGTAACAGATACTGGCAGAAAAAAGGGCAGGGTTTTATTCCTATCTTTCTTTCAAGTGTTTCAGTTTTGGAAATAATTCAGATTCAAGTCAGTTCGAATTGTTATGTTTGACTATCTGCATCCTGACATGTAAATATTTTGTAATAAAATGTATTGATGTAACTACGAAAGTTTTTGCCGGGAAAGATTGGAATTCGAAATATGTATAGGCTATTTAAAAGTTGCTTTATAGGGGAAAGACTGTCACTGCAAATGAATCTGACAATTTTTATGCTATGTCGCTAGTTTTAGAGAGGTATTTTTGGGGAGGGGTCATGTGAAAGCGGTGCTCGTTATTGATTGGCCGTCTTAACTTCTTATTGGCCAATCGCTATCATATGATGCGAAAATTTTTGACCCCTGATGTAATACTTGCAAACATTATTTTTGCAATTTGCATTGTTTTTGACTCGGTTTATGAAAAAATTTCTTGTTTATATCATGTTTTAGCTGACGTACATTATTCACACAATGATACCTGTAAACAAAATAGTATTATACAACAACACAGCACAGCGTTTGAATATCTATTGAATTTCAATTGTATTTTTCATTCAATATTTGTTTACAACAAAGCGTTTTATTTTTCATCTTCTCTAAAACCACGCTAGTCGCCAACTCTAAGGACATTGAAGTAGCTCTCCCCGGAGAAAACGATTTCAAAAACGTCGTCATTCCATTTTTGGAGAATTTCCGAATACTGGTTTGAAGAAATTAACAGGACTCTCCCCAGCAGCCCCTGCAGCTGTTTCTCCAGAATGTGCGGTTGTTGTGCCTTCTTTGGGAGACGTAACCCCAGCTGGGAACTCTGGCGTGCCCCCCTCGGGAGGCGTTGCGAACTCGTCTACTGTAAGTTAGGGAAATTAGCAAAACTAAAATTTCCTCCCAAATAGAACGCTGACTTCTATTTCTTGGTAAATTCAATATAGTCGCGAAAATATGATTAAATGAAAAGTCTTACCACTTCCGGGAACTGTAGGTGTGCTGCTCTCTGAACTAGACACTCTGAGAGGGTACAGAATATCCAGCATAGGCGGAGCTGACGTTACAGCAGGTCGTTGAGCGGGTTGTGGTACTGGTTGTGCTACAGGTTGTTGTATGAGTGGTGCTGGTTGAATAGGGGTTGGTGATGCGGGTATGGCTGGTGCTTCGGTTGGTAGAGTTGATGGTTGTGGCTTGCTTTCTGAATCTGTGATTTGGCTGGAACTCCTTGATAGTGAAGCTTCTTTCTTCTGACGGGATTTTTTTATTCATAAGGGGTTAAAGTCTAAGATATAAATAAGGGAATAGAAAGCTCAAGCAGAAGCATATTCTCTTAATTGCCGAAGAGTTTATCTAACCTCGTAGTCTGCCATGAGTTTCCTGAGATGTTCTGAAAAGCTGCTGTTATCCTGTAACTCCGCCCTCTGAGGTCTGTAGACGGAACTCTCCTCCACCTCGCTCAGTAACTGTTCCATCACCGCTGCGTGGGTTACCCTGGTTACTTGCTTTTCCAGGGTCGACTTTACTTGGGCTGCTTTCTCCGAGTCTGTCGGGGAAATCTCCTCTCTCCTGAATGTTAGGTGATGCTCTTTATGTAGTCGTTTTGTTAAGTGGTTAAGAAAATAAACTGGATCGGACCAGGAGATCCCCAATCGTACATGTTTTTGAAACATTTTATATTTCTTGAGCTACACGGAGAACATGAGGGAAAAATTTTAGTAAACTAAAACGAAGGTTGGCAGGTGGGTAAATTTATTAAGTTTATTTCTAAGAGTAAGATTTTTTCAGGACAGGCTAACAGCTAACTGCAAAACAGTCTATTGCTCTCCCACGCAGTGTTTTTGTTCCTTAAGAAGATTAAAGCCCCTCTACAGTAAGTGTGGCAGTATTACGGTCCCTTACTTCGACCGGATGTGAGAAGCGGGTGATGACCTCGAAGTCGACCTATACTAATTTGGGGACAAAGGAGTGGGGTATTCATTCGAATCAAAACCTCAACGAAGTTTTACCGTTTGCTTTACATTTCATGACTTAGAGATCACTGTGGCGAGAAAAATTTTAAATACTGTTAGTAAGCCAAACTGGTAAGGATAACTTAGAGTAAGACTAAGAAAAGTGCCGTAATTGAATTTCAATTTGATTTTGAATCAACTTTTAGCCTATTCTTCCAATTTGATGGCTTCTAAGTGCAGAAGTTATAAAATTTCTATTAAAACTTACAATTTTGGGCCACAAACAGACTGTTATTATTAAATCATGACTAGATACTTAAGTACTTAACCCTTGAAGTTGAATCCTTAATCGTGCGGAAAATTGTTCTTGATCCTACAAAAATTTGATTTATTAATAATTTCCCCTGCTATGTTGTACTTGTAGAAATAGAATAAAGTGCGGGTAGAAGAGGATTTACTGACTTCATTTACACCGATTAAGCATTAAACAAAAGCACCAGACAGTCGCGAACAACGCCTCAAAGTCGAGTTCCCTACTAAAATTGGATTAAAGAGATAAACATGCAAATTAACTTAAAAATTTTCCATGATTACAGTTAGTTAGTAAAATCCAAGTGCCCAATTTTTCGCAACACCTGTCCCAGTAACTTTGAGCGAGCTTGCCGCTTAACCCTTGGTAATACTTTAATACTTACTACAGTTATACTTATAGTTATACTAAATTTTTCCTTGTGAAATTGAATGAGTCAGCAGAAATTTATAAAAAGTTGAGCGGCATTTTTGAGACATCAAAATTAAGGAAGAGTAAGGTCTTTTTAGGTTTTATGCCTTTTTTCGTTGTTTGATGCTTAAATTAAATCCCCAGGCCCTAGGCCCCTTCTCAGCTCTAGCATAATTAGATTTAGCTAATTAACACAACTCTCTCTAAAAAGGAGTTAAGGAGCATATAAACCTGAGCCTCATACAACTGTCAGTATCTAGATTGTAGGTATGACTACGAGGCGTGTGCTGATAACAACCCTCCTCCTACACCTCACTCTCTCGGGGACGGTCCGCTACGTGGACCCCCACAAGGAGGTAGGTGGAGCGAGGGATGGTAGCTGGGACTCCCCCTTCTCCAAGATATCAGAGTGCGCGGTGTTGCTGGCTGGACCCGGGGACGAGTGTCAGGTTAGAGCCGGAGTGTACCATGAGGACATCGTGGTGAGTGGAGTGAGGGGGCTGGAGGGGAACCCTGCTGTTATCACCGGCTACCAGGATGAGAGACCTGTCATTGATGGGACTGTAGAGGTTGTACCGGTGGAGGGGAAGTGGGACACCAGCGGAGACAAGGTGTTTGGAGAGATAGGGCAGGCTATCTGGCAGTTCTTTATCGGAGACACCATGATGACAAACGCGAGGTGGCCCAACGCTAGGTGGTCTGATCAAAGTGTGTTTGACGGAGACAAGTGGGCTGGGGTGGGGGATGGATCTCACATTGATCTGGCTAACAAGGAAGGGACTATCGAGAACAGAGGAAGTTCACTGCAAGATCTCAAGTTAAACCTGACAGGTGCCATGGCCGTTATGAATATCGGGAAGTTTAACACCTTCGTGGCAGAAGTAAAGCATCATGATCCGGAGGACAACTTTTTTACTTATCACCACACTTTCGGCAACTTTGAAATAGAAACCGGTCTGAGCAGGTACTTCTTGGAGGACAAGATTGAGCTGCTGGATGTGGAGGAGGAATGGCACTTTGACAAGGACAGCATGGTTCTCACCTTCATCCCACCGGTTGGTACAGACATGAACACGGCAAAACTTCGGGGTAAAGTTCAGACGTACGCCATCAATATAACCGACTCACAGCATCTTTTGATCAAGAACTTAGACTTCTTTGCCACGACCATTAAAGCAAGCTCCTCTTCCAAGACGTTATACGTGGATAGCCTAACGTTTGATAGCTTGAAGTTCATGTACCCAAGCTACTCTAAGAGAATGCTTAACGACATCAGCCTGATCGAATGGACTGACATAAGTGGCAAATTTAGAGGGAAAAGGCCGGACGGTTGCTGTGGTAACTTCCGTTTTATCAACAACTACTTCTACGGTTCTGATGGGCTGGCTCTGGCTTACCACGGTGATCAAGGCAGTGTGCTGAAGAACAATTTCTTCAAACACAACGACTGGACCTCCAATAATATGGTCAAGTGAGTTTATTTACTATAATTTCACGTTAGAAAAGGAAAAGAGTCGGTCCTCCCTCTGAGTCTGACTCTAGAGTTTGGAATTAACTTTTAAACGCACTCAAGTGACTTCAAATTATTCAAAATATATATTTTACATATTCTTCAAACAGAAACAAATAACAAAATTCCAGATGGGGTGGAGGAATGGCTACAATCTACTCGGACAGCCAGAACGATGTTATCGAGAGAAACACGCTTGTAGATAACGGTAACGGCTGTGGTATCAGGCCAGGGAAGACCAGTAACATCACCCTCAACCATATCACCGGGCAGTGTTTCGGCTTCCAGCAGAACGATGGTGCTGGGATACAAGTCACTGTTAAACCGCAGGTAGGAATATCAGCTCGGCTTAAGCTTTTTAGCTACTGTCGCAAATTATTGTCTTTAGAGGAGAGAATAACAGGTCGGGATAAGATGATGGGATCATCGGATGAAATATCTTTTCTGATCACAGGCATCTTCAGCTTTTTCATGTTGGAATTGGATTAAAAAGCTTATAACAATTCCACAGCATAACGTGAGGGTTGAAAACAACTGGGTAATGGACTCTCCTAAGTACGGTATCAGATTCGACGGGGAGAGACCGAACATAGGTGAACACGGGAATGTGATTGGAAACGTAGTGGTCAAGACTAACGGGGTTAATCTGAAGGGGGACTATCACACGGCCATGAACAACTTCGTTGTGGAATCAGACAGGACCAATAGTAAGGATGTAAGAAAATTTTAAATCTGTTCCGCTTTCTTTCTCATATTGTGCTCTAAATTTGGCTATTGTATTTTACAAGAGTGTAAGAAATTGTTTGAGAGTTAAAGTTCAGATTGAAATAAAAACAATAGAACGAAAAATATAAAGTCTCATTAACATCACGTCTTATGAAGCGTTTCTCCAGAGCAAATGTTCGCTGTGTATGTGGAAGACAGTACGGAGGAACCTGGGAGTGATTAACCAGCATTCCACTGTTGTTAACAACATTGCTGACATAGCTAACGGAGGCTACATGTTTGTGAGAGAAGGCGATAAGATCATTCAGGTACCGCTTCCAAGATCAAATAATAATATCTCATTTGAAAATTTTACTGAAGTTGATTGTCATGTAATAAAAAATTGGCTATGGACCTAATTGACACCCCATGTGCACAATAACTGCAATCTCCTATTTTTTCAAGCTTTAATTTTTCCACTTCCCAGTTCAATATTCAGTTAACAACCTATTCAGGTGAAGGTAGACGGAAAGCCAGCAGTATGGCCGATACAAGGTTCTACAGTAGCTAACAACCTAGTCGGACCTGACTACACAGACCTGGTGACAGACCCAGACAACTTGGACTTCAGGCCAGTCCGAAATAGTCCAGCAGACGAGAAAAAAGTGGGCCCGTACGAGAGATCTGGCCGGTTTTACTGGATACCAGGAAGACAGGAGGAGAAAGCTAGCTCCCCAGTTCCCCCTCATCTGTCTGGAAGTGTCGTGGCTAGGAGGAGACGTCATGTTATGTGGTTAAACGCTTATCAATCTAATTTTCACCAGGTTTGTACAGTATGTAATTGTAGGGGTTGCATATTGCAGCACCACTCAAGTATTGGTAGTTAGTCTGTACCAGTTCCTGGCCCCTTTTTGTGTATTTTGCAGTTTTGTACTGCCCGTGTCCAAGGCTGTGATTGAGGACAAGTATCAGACAGATAGGATGAAAGTTTGACTAAAACACAAATCTCCCCAGGTCTACTTCGGCACGACATCAGAAGCAGTTTCCACGGCAACACCTGGTTCACCAGAGTATGTGGGAGATGCTAAGGGAGGAGCGAACGTTAAACCTATTCCAGCTAAGTTCCGAGTAGTTCCGGGTGGGACCTACTTCTGGAGGGTGGATGCTAAAGTCGGGAACAAAATCGTGAAGGGAGACGTTTGGGAGTTTACCGCTATCTAAACTTTATCGTGACGTTATCTATTGACATGATAGTTATTGATACATTTGTTTGTTTGATGTGATCTTCAAAATTGACCGAGTGCCCGACAGAAATAAAAATATCGAGTAACTTTGTTGACACTAAACTACTTATTACTAAGTATAAGACTCACAGTTTCCCTTCGTTAGATAGATATCGTACAGGACCAGGGGAGGTGGCTGAGAAGTCTCACTTTTCTCAGGGGAGGGGATAGGGGTGTCGTCGTGTTGCTGGGAGATATCTGAGAGAACATTGGTTGGAGTGGAGGCAACCTGGTTATATAGAGGCAACCTGGTTATATATAGAGGTTACCTGGTGATATAGAGGTTATCTGGTTATGTGAAGGTTACCTGGTGATACAGAGGTTACCTGGTTATGTAGAGGTTACCTGGTTATATAGAGGTTATCTGGTTATGTGAAGGTTACCTGGTGATACAGAGGTTACCTGGTTATGTAGAGGTTACCTGGTTATGTAGAGGTTACCTGGTGATATAGAGGTTACCTGGTGATATAGAGGTTACCTGGTGATATAGAGGTTACCTGGTTATATAGAGGTTACCTGGTGATATATTAGTTACCTGGTGATATAGAGGTTACCTGGTGATATAGAGGTTACCTGGTGATATAGAGGTTACCTGGTGATATAGAGGTTACCTGGTGATATAGAGGTTACTTGGTGATATAGAGGTTACCTGGTGATATATTAGTTACCTGGTGATATAGAGGTTACCTGGTGATATAGAGGTTACCTGGTGATAAAGAGGGTGCCTGGTAATGTAGAGGTTACCTGGTGATACAGAGGTTACCTGGTGATATAGAGGTTACCTGGTGTTATAGAGGTATCTGGTAAGTGGTGCTGTGATGGTTACCTGGTGATATAGTGGTTAATGGGTACTTGCTTGATGCAAAATACTTGCCTAGCTGCGGACAAAATTCCCTATACAAACCAGCGGATGAGGGGGTGTTATCGCTCGAAGATCTGTGGTAGATCGGTTTTATCTCTTTAGGGTCTGACACCACAATCAAAGACAACTCAGGCGTTTCTTGCTGAAAGCAATGTCAATGTGTGAGTCTAAAATTCACTCCAAAATTCTACAACCGCTCTAGGAAAACGCATATTACTACAAAAACTGACACAAAAAGATCCTTGTGTTTTTATAAACTCACTCCATGCTCGTTGACAACAACAATGTCACTGAAGGAAACTCTGCTGGCCCGCCTTGCCCTGCTCTCGTATCCGGCCCCCAAGAAATCAGGTTCGTCACTCAACACGTCGTCGTCTTCGTCACTATACTGCGCAAGTTAACGTAGTTGTGTTGAAGTTAGTTTCAGTTATCTTATATCTAATCAATACTAATAGTAAAGTTACTGTTGATGAAATTTTAATCTTCTCTTCAAGAAGTATTGTAGTATTGTGCTCTCATCTGAGTTCTTAACTCTATAGAGCTTCATTTACCATGAGACATAACCTTAAGACGTAGGCCTCAAGACATAGGCTCAAACTTTAAGACCTAGGTCTGGATACGTTAAAACAATAAACATCGAATAACCTCCTCAAAGGCGAATATTTACTAAGTTTTACCACCTTTGTCGAAGCTGATCGTCCTTTTTTCCTCGCAATTCCAAATATTTCGGGATCGACGTATTCTGGCTTGTGTTGTTTTCTATCTACTCCAGCTATTTCTGGATCACTTGAGGTTGAAACCTGGAATTAGTATCATTACGTCGTGGTCCACCTACATATGACACTTCTAGCCAAAAAACATCTTAATTAAAATAGTGTTTCAAATTAATTCAATGATGAATGAAAAAATGAAAAAATTACTACCAGTGTTTCAGTTTCGAGCAAAACAGCGCGTCTAAAATCAAGCGTTAAAAATCACGCGATAGAAATCACGCGCTGTTAATCGCGCACAAAACAATCCGGTAAAATTCATGCTGTCTATATATAAAGTCCAAAAAGTGCAAATTTTTCTATTACTGGTTCACAGAATAAAAAAGCAAATGTCAAGTATTTCTAACCAAATAATCGTCTATCATTATCGTAACTTTTCCCTGTGTACATTTCTGGTTAACATGCCGACACAAGTCTCCAGAACACGCACTGCTCGAACTTTAGAGGAATAAAGTATCAGTAATTGAACTATCATACAGATTGAAGAATGTATTAACAATCTAACAACATTAAAACCTGGGCTTACAAAATCTTATAGCCATACAACAAATTTAACCACTCCTACCAGCCCTTGAATAATGAATTAGAAATCTAAATCCTGTTTAATATTTCCTGTTGCTAGACTCCAGAGGAACAAAGCCTCCTGGTACCTGATATCTGTACCTGATAAGGGACAGAGCCTCCTGGTACCTGATATCTGTACCTGATAAGGGACAGAGCCTCCTGGTACCTGATATCTGTACCTGATTAGGGACAGAGCCTCCACGTCCGCCGGACCGGACAAGTTTGTGTTGACAAACATGCTACTTCCAACAGATACCGGACTTCGAGATTTCTCACTTTTGTACTCTGAAAAGTCGGGCGTTTTCTTATTGACTGATTAACATTTTACACCACTGGCACTATTCTCCAGCCACGAATGTTGTTTTATACAGTTATATAAAGTACATCTAAAAATGATAACTCGCCGCATGATAAAATCGGTCACGCTGACCTCTGGTCTTCCTACTCAAAGTTTCATTTCGGCCGAAGTTCAAATGCGAAATCTCTAAGTTTGATGGAGTGTTAACTCTCAGACCGCTAGCTGTATTTTCTTCGCGTCGTCTCAACTTCAAATCGTATTAATATCATTGAAAATATATACTGAAATTTTATCCTTAAATCCATTTTAAGGATTCACTTAACCGATTATTTTTGCTCTAATTACTTACCAAGAACACACCAGCCACATGTGAAACAGCTAAGTGAAATATTCTCCCCGAGGTTCGCCCAGAAGAAGTATATCTCAGTTGGGGTTACCACCCAGCAGTAGAGGATGGAGACAGAGAAAAGGAAGAGTGAGAGTGAGAAGACACTCTGTTGGGCCATTTGGTGGGAGCTGAGGGGAGAGTTACTTAGGGATTTCAGTTAGGCAATCAGTGTAAAAAAAGCAGACAGCCTGGCTACCGTAACAAACATTTTATATTAGCTTGCTTACTCGGCAGAAAATGTAAAATTTCAAATTTGGATGATGAAGTCGTCACCATGATTAGACGAAGACCAAGTTGCATGATCAATGTTTCCTTCCCTTACCTTACCTGGTCTCGCAGTCAGCAAAAGTAGCTGCGATTGTAAAAGTGCAGTAGAGAAAGGTGGTAAAGAATGTGTGTCTGATCCATTCCACTTCGTTACCTGAACAACACAATGTCATAACCTTGCTAACATGACATTGGTGTGGTTTTATCATCTAATACTCTAATACTCTAATACTCTAATACTCTAATACTCTAATACTCTAATACTCTAATACTCTAATACTCTAATACTCTAATACTCTAATACTCTAATACTCTAATACTCTAATACTCTAATACTCTAATACTCTAATACTCTAATACTCTAATACTCTAATACTCTAATACTCTAATACTCTAATACTCTAATACTCTAATACTCTAATACTCTAATACTCTAATAC
>JH154988.1:154571-168051 GCA_000226015.1 Mnemiopsis leidyi | reverse complement strand
TCCCTCACCATCATCTTTCCCTTACCTTCACTCACCATCATCTTTCTCCTTCCTCACCATCCTCTCCCCTCTACCTCACAATTCTCTCACCCTACCCTAACCATCCTCCACCCTTCTCTAACCAGTAACCACCCTCTCTTCCTTCCCCCTCCATCCTCTCTCCCTTCCCCACAATCCTTTCTCCCTTCCCTCACCATCTTCCATTCCTTACCTCACCATCATCTCTCCACAGCGTGAAGTAATCTCAGTGCACATTGGACAAGCCGGAGTTCAGATCGGGAACTCATGCTGGGAGCTCTACTGTCTGGAGCACGGTATCCAGCCTGATGGTCAGATGCCCTCTGACAAGACCGTCGGAGGTGGTGACGACTCCTTTAACACTTTCTTCAGCGAGACCGGAGCTGGTAAGTAATCTTAGTGTCGCTTCGTCGCTTTTGGTCAGGTCATCAAGTCAGTTTTTGGAAGTGTTCATCAAATCATAAGCTGTGTTGTAACTTATTTATTATTCGATGAAAGAAGAATTTAATCAGCTATTTCTATGTAACTAATTAGCCAATTAGATAATTGAATTATCGCATCATTCAGGCAAGCATGTTCCCCGGGCTATATTCGTGGACTTGGAGCCAAGTGTTATAGACGAAGTTAGGACCGGAACTTACCGATCTTTGTTCCATCCAGAACAACTGCTTTCCGGCAAGGTGAGTTTAAATTATCTGAGTGGTATCTTGTCGGAGCAGAGTTTAGAGCATTCAGTTTCTATTCTAGAGGCTCCGGGTTCGAAACTTTTTACTAAGTTATATCGGCTTAAAAAATTGGATTTACCCTTCTTTATATTCCTTCATCACCCTCCTTCTTTTTGTCCCTTCATGATACGCCCTGTCTTCAGGAAGATGCAGCCAACAACTACGCCCGGGGACATTACACCGTGGGTAAGGAGCATATTGATCAGACACTGGACAAAGTCAGGAAGCTGTCAGACAACTGCACTGGTCTACAAGGTAACGATACCGCCTATTGAATATTGGAGATATTTCCTATTGAATTTTAGAAATACTGCCTAGTGCCTACTGAATAGTAACGATATTTCTTGCTGAACATATTAGGGATCATGCCTACTATATTTGAGAGATGCTGCCTACAGAATATTTGAGATATTTTCTACTTAGAGATACTGCCTCCTGGATATCAATATTATAGTCGACTAGGAGAAAGCAACAGGAACATAAATGTTATCAATTAAGTGAGACAAATAAAATGTTTAAACTTTCACTATTTCAGGATTTCTTGTTTTCCACTCCTTTGGTGGTGGTACTGGATCTGGTTTCACGTCTCTGCTTTTGGAGAGACTTAGCGTGGACTTCGGCAAGAAGAGCAAACTCGAATTTGCCATTTACCCTGCCCCACAGGTTGGTTGGGTAAAAATAGATTTGAGATGACGTCCAAGAACTTGGATTATTTTGCGAAAAACAAATGAGTTAGTAGTTTCAACGATGATATTGTTTGCGATGAAATGCTGTTTGCGATCAACTAGACATTACCATGGCAAATAGACATTACCATGGCAAATAGGCATTACCATGGCAAATAGACATTACTATGACAAATAGATATTACCATGGCAAATAGACATTACTATGACAAATAGACATTACCATGGCAAATAGACATTACTATGGCAAATAGACATTACCGTGGCAAATATACATTACCATGGCATTTGACTGTAAGCGTCCTTGAACAGGTATCTACAGCTGTAGTGGAACCCTACAACTCAATCCTGACCACCCACACCACCCTCGAGCACTCTGACTGTGCCTTCATGGTCGACAACGAGGCTATCTACGATATCTGCCGCCGAAACCTCGACATAGAGAGACCCAGCTACTCAAACCTCAACAGAATTGTCAGCCAAATCGTGTCCTCCATCACTGCATCTCTCCGATTTGACGGTTCTCTGAACGTGGACCTGACAGAGTTCCAAACGAACCTGGTACCCTACCCCAGGATTCACTTCCCTCTGGCTACATACTCCCCCGTCATTTCCGCTGAGAAGGCCTACCACGAACAGCTAACCGTTAGCGACATCACTAACGCCTGCTTTGAGCCTCACAATCAGGTAAAGTCGAGAGTTCCCTGAACTTTTTTGAAACCTTGCCAACCCCTCTGTGGAATGAGTGCAAATCCGTCAATCTGTTCAATGGTCAAACTGGCCTGTAACGTGCGATTTCAATGAAATTGATAACTGTGGCTGTCTGCACTAATTTCCATGACAACCAACGCCTTGACATAGACTAAAAGTTTCATCTCGTTACAGATGGTGAAGTGTGATCCTCGACACGGCAAGTACATGGCTTGTTGCCTCCTTTACCGGGGTGATGTTGTTCCTAAAGACGTCAACTCAGCCATCGCTGTCATCAAGACAAAACGGTCTATTCAGGTGAGGAGATGAATTCTATTTAGTGAGTAATTTTGTTACATTAGGATAGACCCTTCTCCTACTGTTGCAGATTGGTGTAGGACTAGGAGCATAATTATAGGGGAACCTTGCAATTCTAGACAATCATAGTAAGGATCATAGTACATAAATGATATTTCAGTTCGTGGACTGGTGCCCGACAGGATTCAAGGTGGGCATCAACTACCAACCACCAACTGCCGTACCCGGGGGAGACCTGGCCAAGGTCAACAGAGCTGTATGTATGTTGGCTAACACCACCGCCATCGCCGAGGCCTGGGCTCGTCTTGATCACAAGTTTGATCTGATGTACGCCAAGAGAGCCTTTGTCCACTGGTGAGATTCCTGTTAGCTTAAAGTACTCTAATTTGAGGACTTTTGAATAAAGAATTTTCTGGTAAAACGGTCGTCGGTCAGCCATTGTAATCGCACATAAACAAAGCTAGAAACTCTGTACAAAGAAAACAAATTTTAGTCCAAGCAATAACATGATCTTTTCTAGGTACGTAGGAGAAGGTATGGAAGAGGGAGAGTTCTCTGAGGCTAGAGAGGATCTTGCTGCTCTGGAGAAGGACTACGAGGAGGTCGGGCAAGATTCCGTGGACATGGAGGATGAGGAGGATGATGAAGAGTATTAAATGCTGGGATATAGATAGGACACGTGATGGTGTGATGTCATCTGATGGTGTGATTGAACAGTGGCGTCGTCAAAATCTATAATAATATTTTATCAATTACTATGTATGTATATGGCATTGTTATCTGATTAACGCACATGCCCGTTGCCCCGTCGAAGCATGCTGCGACTTAATCAACCGAAAGTTCCTCCGGAAATTTTGTTTCTTTTTATAAACATTTTAGAGTTTAATTAAGGATGATTCGATTGCTTTAAGTGGTGGTAATCTTGATAAACCGATATGTAATTATGAAATTTATTGAATTTTTGTTCAATTAATTGTAATCTATTTACTTTTAAAGTTGGCTTAGATTTGACATAACTGTTTTAATTGACATGCGAATTAAACTGAAGAATAACTCAATCCGTCTTGTTAAAATTGCATGAATCTAATACAGATCTGCATTTTATGAAGTGCTTAACGTTTTGACATGATGCTCATGCAGGGTTCAACCCTAATTTTCTAACGAAACCGTAACCATGACAACCATGACAGCTGCATTGAATTTTTAGCATTTATACGAATCCTAGAATCATACAAGCTAACTACTCCTAGAAAAATAACAAGTCTAGCGATTAGATTCTCACTATAAAAGTACAGCTGTCACTACCATGACAGCAAGATGACGAGATTCTCTGAAAATAAGAACTCTGCACCAGCCCGTAACTGTTACAATCGAATTAAACCACTTCTGATGCTCCTCATTGGCCAATTCCGGAACACGTGCCAGCTCTTAGCCAATCAGAACTCGCGGAACTATCAGCGCTGCTCTACTTCGGAAGACTGAATCACTATTACCCACCCTACTATCCAGCACGTGGGGTGCCAAGCCAGTCGGAACCACTACGATAATTTCAGTTAATTGTCCAATCATCACCTCCACTTTCAAATCATCACATGACCCCTGAACCCTCCCTGAAGTGATAGGCCTGCACCGTACTACTGTCCGCAATGTAAAGAGAGAGCATGTTAAAAATATTGTACACCACTCCACTATACAGAAGTCTTTGTAGGTAATTAGCGATTCCTCCTACCCCTAGGAAGGGTATTAGCCAATCACGAGCTCGCGATGATGTCACGTGAATAGGGTGAACCAATCAGAGAACCGGGGTGGATCACGAGGGACGGAGTGAGGGGTATTATTCAATAATGTGGTAGTAACGATCTCCTTATATGGAATAATGCGGCCTTCTTATTATCCCCAATACATTATATGACATGACATTTTTAAGACGCATATAGTTTACTGAGAGTGTGTTACTGGTGTAGCACGCTGTTCTACTGTACACTCGCGTATACTGACATCTGACCGTTCTGCTGTGAGCTGTTACTCTCTGACTCTCTCTCTCTTTTTTCTCTGACTGTTCAACTGTGTATTTCTTTTCTTTTGTCTTTCTAGTGTGTTGCGATCCTGATTTTCGTCGTTGTGGTTTAGTTGCGAAGATAATATGGTAAGTACGTTTTTCTTGTTTGTTGTTTGTTGTTTTTGTTTTTGCGGTGGGAATCACACAGGAATTGTCATGCTTAAATTTTAGAACATTCATCTTTCGAGAATGCCCTTTTTCTTCTTGTTGTCATTTGTTGACCGCTGTGTCCTAAATTGAATATGATCGAGACATTCATCCTTGCGTCATCCATTTTGGCTCGAGAGACGATATCATTACCATTTTCCGTTTTGTGAGAAATCGTCAAATAAATTTTGTTTCTAAACCATAAGACCTAAGACTGAGTGAAAGCAAACTATTCAAACGTTCCTAACTTATTTTTACTCAAGTCGCAAGGATTACGACAATAATGATAAAGTCGTCCCTCTTGGTGAAATTCTTTCCTTCGTATAGGGCTATTCCGGTCTTTCACGAGGGCTTTCATTACGTATTTACAGGGTGCTATCTTCCAAAGTCTTGTAGTTGTGCAATATGAACTTGCAGGCACCTCATGTTGCTCGATAAGAGAAAATAACTTTCCCAACAATTTAGATCAGCCAGAACAACCCTGTATCGACAGTCTGAGATCGACTACTTAAGTCTTACACCCCACTTTAAACCAGTATGATATAGTTTACTGTAGTTAACTATTTAAATTGGAACACCTGTGCCCACTGTTCGTACCAGCAAAGAAGTAAGATCATTATCGACCAACCTCCATTCTATGGTTATAAATATTGATCCGACATCATGGAAAATATTCAGTTAGTACGCGAGTGTCGGACTTAGGACCTTTTAGTTGATCTGAAATATTGAAAAGTTATAGTCATGAATATTGAAAAGGTATAGCCATGAGTCATTACTTTAACTTTAACTACCAATCTCCGCAAACAAAACTTTCATGTGGCTAGGAAGATGCTTAGCTCGGAGGTGTCTATGAGCTGACTCTGAACAATGAGCATGAGACGGTTTTATTATCGGCTTTCTCAGTTTGACCTTGCACAAAAAAGTTGTTGTCCTTCGTGTTGGTTGCTATAATGTGGTCCTCAAATAAAAACTGTCTTTTCCAAGTTGTTAAGTTTGACAACAAAGTTTTGCAGCTCCAAGCTCAGGTCAGAAGAAAAGCGCGGTTCTAATGCATCATGATGATGTGAATTTGTAACTATAGGGTGCATGCAATGGTTTAACTCTTGTTCCGTGATGTCTGAACCACTACTCATCATACGTCTGGTTTATGCAATACATGATTTGCTCGACCGTATGCATAACCTGCTCGTTTTGATCATGGCGATAAATCTTTACACTACAAAACTGAAAACCTGTAATCAAAATACCAAAACTGGCCTCTACTTCAGACTACCAAACCATTTTTAATTCTAGCTTAACTTGACTGTAAATATACGGCCAGTAAAATGAAGTTATAGTTCACCTTGACATAAATATAAACGATGAAGTAGCTCCCGAAGGCTTCCCAACTCTGACTCTAGAAACCGTGGGGCGTGGGTGAACAAATTTCGCGGGTTCGAGACTGAGAACGTTCGAATCATGCAGGTTCAAATTCTGTTGTTTTGCCACAAAAATTAACCCATCAAACTTCAGGATCAAGATCAGACAAACAAACAGCTCGTTTTCCATCTGAACGAATACCTCAACAACGAGACTCTCTCCCATCGCCGGAGGAAGAACTTCGCCCCGAAAGAACTGAACATTATCATAAGTAAGTTTTTTGTCGTCAACAAATATAATGCCAATTGCTTTGGAAAAACGATAGTTTTTGCTGGAGTTCTTGTTTTTACCAAGACAAAGATTATTTTTAAGAATTAATCTTTTTCACGTAGACCCAGTCTCTCTTGAAAAAAGGTACTCTTTTACCTTCCCTGATTTCCTGAGTTCTTGTATTCATTAGCTCTTTTCTAAATTCTAAATGAAACTATTTTCAGGCATGGTTGAGGAGAATGCCGACTTGATTTACAACCGAGTGAACAAGAACCCAAAGTTTATCAGCAAACAGGAGTTCTGGCAGACTGTAACAAACATGATAAACGAGAATTGTCACTTTGCAGCTCAGAGGGATGTCAAGGTGAGGACTGGTACTTTGTCAGTTATTTCTGGTGAGTGACCTTGTCGCTGTTAATGCTTAGAAACAAAGTGTGTTATCATCAGGTGACCAATTGCGACGGCCAAATGTGAATTAAGAGGGTTAAGTTAAAAGCTATGATATTTGACCCTAGCTTAATCAGTGGTTTGATCGTGGCTATAAGTATAAGGCGGTTATTAAATTGATATATGAAAAAGTAAACGCCAATTAGTCGAGGCTTATAAGTTATTATAGTAGTAGTAAGAATCTTTAAAAGTACGAAATATCTCTTTACAAGAGCATCCTAGGTACTTTATAGATTCAGAACACGAAAAAAAGATAAGAAAGCACTTTCTATTCATCTTCTAACTTTTTCCATTCAATCCTATCTAAGTTATAAGCCTTAATAAGCGTGGAAGCTTATTGCCGGCCCCTTTCTAAAAAAATTAGATCTGCTAGAAACCAGGCAAGTTGCTTGTGAAAGTGGTAGTGACCTGCCCCAAAGGCCAAAGTTTGAGTGCGAAGATCCATCTCTTTATGAAACAAGAGCCGCTTAACCTGCTTGCTGCTCAACACTTGATGTTCACACTTCTAATTGGTTTTAATAGACTTACACATGTTGTACATTATAAAGAGCAATGTATTTTACAGGAAGTAAGACGGAAATGGGTGACATTCCAGAGCGAAGTGAAGAGCAAAGCCAGGGAGGGTACTCACCTTCTTAACATTCACGAGAAAAGGGTATACGATCTGATCCAGCTCAACAGTCAGATCTCCGAGGGTAACCTAGTAACGGAGACAGACAGACTGACAATGTTGCCTAGCATCACCGGCAACAACCGGCAAATGACGGGTGATCTGCCGGTGACAGAGAGCGCCAACTCGCCGGGTGTGGAGGGAGGATTTTTAGAACAGATCTCGCAGAGCAACAGTCCGTCTCCCGCCCTCTCTGGAACCGCCAGTTCCTCTCCCGCTATCAAGATGGAGAACGTGACCGAGACGGAGCTTCTCATGAACATCTGCTCTCAGGTGATGGGCCTGTCACCTGGTGACATTTCCGCTCAGGTGGGTGGCGGCCTCAGTCTCAAGGACATTATCTCCAAGCCTGCTCCGGTTTCCAAGGTAACGAACCACCCTCTAACATCCATAGTTCCACCCACGGTAACAACAGTCCTGTCACCGGCTGTAGTTACACCGACCCGTAATGTGATATCAGTACAACCAGTAAACCACGTACAAACCCCACCAAAACGAGCCCGTCTGGATGTCACACCGACCAGCACAGCCACTAACGGACACAGCAGTACCTCCGCCCCACCCGTCACCGGCTCTGACACCCTGACCAACGGGACAGGTAATCACCTTAACGGTTCCTCTCTTGACGTTGTGGAACTGTTGAGAGAGATGGTGGCTCAGCAGGTACGTGCCAACAAGATCTCAGAGGAGAGGTTAGCCGTGGAGAGACAACGGAGAGATCTGGAGTCGGAGAAGTTGGAGATTGAGAGAGCCCGGTATGAGATCGAGAAGGAGAGACTTTGTCAGGAGATAATTAGCAGGAAGAAATCTTGAGTGGGGGGACTGAGTGTTTTAGACTTTTTCTTGTTTTTAGTGGGTCTTTGTCGGGTATGATAAACGCTTGATAAGTAACGGCTTTGGGAAAGGGAGAGTTATTGTAGATGATAACTCATTTACTAATAAACTTGATTAACTAAATTATTGATAATATTTATGTGTTTTTTCCATGTTTTTCGTTTTCATCACATGTTGACCGATCACCACATTTTATTGTGAGCACAGCAACAGTACTTCTGCTTTTAAGCAACGGTATAGCAACCTGATTATTTATTAGCAACAGAAAAGTTTTTATTTATGAGATTTTTTAGAGGCAGCGTTGAAAAAGGAAGCCGCTAGACGGTCCCCGCAATACACATTTTGATATGACCAGTGTACTAATTTAGAGTTTTGTATTTTGTTAGAGGTCGCTACAGACAGCTTGTATTTCGTTAAGTTCGACGGCACTGCTTAATGTTTGTATCACGCTATTGTATTTGTCCCATCTTTAGTAATCCCGTGCAATGCCATGCAATTATCAAGACTTGGTGAAATACCCTTACCATAGAAATGCGGATTGTTTGTTAGCATGGCACCCTGGGTCCCACTTTTTTTAAACCAGTTGACTTGAATTAATAGCTAGGAAATCATTATTTTTGATAGGATGACTACATTGATAGAATTGTAGCGATAAGGTGTTATTGTTTTTAAGACATAGAACGGATTTGTAGTTTCAACGGATTTTATTTTTAATATCTTTATTAGATAAATAATCGTTTGTTTTTGGTAAAGTTTTGCAAATTAAGTCCTAAGCAGCCAGCTAGAAAATCACCCACGTACACAAAATGTGGCTCGTGTTGAGGGTTGGCAAGACGAATATTAGGAAAACTCTCCTGTCAGTTATTGCATTTATAAAACTTTTTCGAAGAATGCGTCACATCCTACATGTGACCTACGTTGAAACCACTATCACAAGCAATTTAGACGTTTCTAGCCCGAATAAATTCGCCATCCCAACAACTGTTTATCAAATTAAAGCATCGCAACACATACGAACTTGTCAGCCTCTTAGTTTCAAAGCAAAGCCTATAAGTATCACTGTGTGTAGATGTTTTAGTCTTACTTGCTGTTGTCGTCCTTCCTAGTGCCGTTTCTAATTCTGACTCCACCCACTTCAATAGTAGTTGCATCTTTGTGTTCGACCAGCGTGTATATCATTGAAGCTAGGAAAACCAGGAACGGAAACACTGAAAAAGGTGAGATGGATTAGTTCTCTCAAGGGAAAAGTAAACGTCTCCATTTTTACAAACTTACCTCAACCTTGGAACCTCGGGTTAAGTTTTTAAGTTCTAAGATGCTGTGGAATGTGAAACTGTCGAGATAGCCACACGTTACCCGGTAACTGTAAACTGGCATTTTTGAAACTTCGGTTGAGACTTCATGTTTATTGTCAATTATACAAGTAGGAGCTACACTGGAGGTCTGAAACGAGCTTAGCAATGAATCCTAGGGCACCGGCTTGTTACACAGCTTTAAAACTGCTGGTTGATAACAACACTTAATTAGCGGTGGTGGTTACGTCCCCCAGAAAAGACGCCTAACCTAAAATTTTTTTTGATCACCCTATGGCGACGAGCAGGTACGTTTCTAGACCTCGTACCCATAGTCATCATGCTTAGTCATCATAGATATTAAATCTCAAACTTTAAACTCATGAATAGATTGAAAATACTAAAACAATTGGATTTAGATAATCCGGAGTTATTCTATAATATTAAGCATACGCTTCAAAAGTTTAAAAAATCTGAACCATACATAAAGTAAGTGTAACGGGTCAAAAGCAAGTTTTATGAGAAAGTATAACTCATAAGATAGTAAGATATGACTTCAGATTTATCAACCATTAAGTTCCCAGTAGATCTTTTACTAACAAATCTGCACTGCTGAATTTTGCGAAAATGGCTTTTCGTCTGAATTGCATGTGCCTGTTCAAAGTAATCACATTTAATAACTAAAACAACAAAAGTCTAATTTCCAGATTTTTTTCTTCTTCCTAAGGTGACAGCCAAAGCTGCTGCCAAAATCACCACCAAAACCGAGCTCACGACCGCTACCATCAGTGTCAAATCCTTAACGCCTCTTCCACTGGTCCCAGCAGTGCCTCTTCCACGACTCTTACACGGCTTCTTCTTTTTAGACTCGATTCTCCTACAGGGAAGAGGTGTACTGGTGTCAGTACACACGACCGTCTGTATACCCGAGTAGTTCAGACTCCGTACTCCGTACCCTGGATCACACTGCACCTCCACCACGTGACCAGGAAGGATGAAGGGGAGATTGTTTTCGTTCCGTACCGTGCCGTGATGGGTGGACAGTTGGAGCAGGCTGCAGGACCGGGTCTGCAACTTGGCGGGATCTACAAATTTGACGGCAAAGAGCGATTCCAACTTGCTTGTTCTGAAACTTCCCGTATGCAGAATGTTCGGGTGACCTCTTCCATGGCGTCGAAGTTGGAGATTCTTTTCGGGTGCAGAAAATATAGAATATGAGTCATTCGACATGCTCAGCGAGGAAGGTTCCAAGTACATTAGTTGAGATTTTAAAGATTTGATGCATTTCCTCAAAATAGCTTGACTGAAATTCGACTCGTTAACTATAGCATCTACACACTTCTCAGGACTGTTTGTTGGTTGGATCCTATACAGGAGTGAAACATTCAGGCTTTCCAGATTCCTAATCTCTGAGTTGTCAACTTCATGTAAGCTCCATCGCGTTCCTTTAGCGCAGCTGACCCATATCAGTTGGTCACCCAGTGGATTCTTCGTTGTGTCGGTATAGGTTATCACCTCAATATCTAGGTCTTCACTAAAATTCGTGTTTTCTTCTACTTCATTCCCACTTTCGTTTTCTCCATCGCTTGAAGATAAAGATGCTGTGATCTCTTCGCCTATCGCCAGACACATGGGATCTTGATTTCTAACGGAACGTTGCTGGATGTAGAAACCCGTTCCAGTGTGACTTAGAGAGACAGCTAAAAGAATAGAAGCTCCAGTGGTGAGAATATCTACACCACTCCTTTCCTCTTCCACACAACTTTTGAACATCGCCACACTTTGAGCCACTTCGGTCCCAAGATCCCGCGTAAACGTAGCATGATCTGAAAAGAGGAGGCACATCCCAGTAAGGAAATGGAATGAAACGATTTCACATCGGGTAAGGGCCAGGCAATACTGTGAACAAACCTCGGCGCCGATGGTTCTGAACGAAAACAAGAGGCCGTCATCATCGTGAATGTCTAGGTTTGTTACCAGGCACTTTGTCAGATAACCTATTGACGGCTGTGACATTAAGGATCTCTGAGGAGCCGGGAGAACTGGAGCTGGAGGCTTGGAAAAAGAAGAGATTGGGTCGTGAGTGTAGTTGCTGTGAAAGGGGAGCCCTGCTGATCTGGAGGAACTGACTGAGACAACGTTCAATACGAACGTGAACTTCGTCAAAATAGAGATCCTAGTCTCACACATTTCTACGAATAAGATTTCCGGGGTTAATCTTACATTTCTCTTCTTTAGCTTTTTTCCATATGAGCATTGAAAATTGGAATATATTTTCATTCATAGCGTTACAGTCACGGACAATGTTGGAATAAATAGAAACTAAATTGGATTCATTGAGGAGAAACAAATTTGATCGCATAATTCTTATTTTGTACGACAAATTTGGATTTGACTTTGGGCAGTGTTGCCGTAATGTAAAAAACTATAGAGGCAGCTAAAGGGCTCAAACGAACTCCAAGGGGAGTGGATCTACTGTTGGTGTTCTCTACATCTCCACGTACGCAACTCCTGCTACTCCCAGATCACCCTATGGCGATGAGCCTGAACTTATGAATATACATTGAACCGCAAATTTTTACAATGGACTTCGCACTGTTATGAAAAATATTTGAGCCAATAATGCCTTGACGTTTTTGGGAATAATGGTCGGCTGATTTCTCTCCAGAGTAAAAATCTGTAAGACAATATTTGCTTCTACTTTTTACTGGATTGCATCGTCTGGCAAGCCGGCTATAAATCAACCAGAGATTGAAAATTAGCATGAACAAAATGATGAATACAACACCAGGAGACAACCCTGATACTTATAGGACACAACTCCAGAACATCATCAATGAAACGCCAGAAGACTGGATTACCTGCTACACAGACGGATCCAAAACCGAAGAAGGCTGTGGCGCAGGGTATATTATTACTACCAATAATAACAACACGATCTTACACAAAGACTCTCTCAACCTCCCCAACTCCTGCACAGTGTATCAAGCTGAACTTACAGCCATTACCTATGCCTGCAGACAACTCACCAACTATACCGACAAACACATCATCATATGGACAGATAGTCTCTCTTCCATCAACTCTCTCACAACCCTTATTACCAAGAACAACACAGTCAAATACTGCCTCGACATTCTTAACCAAATCGGAGCTCACAACCAAGTGGAGCTGAGATGGATCGCAGCCCACTCCGGTCTCTGGGGCAACGAAAAAGCCGATGAACTTGCGAAACACGGAACCACCAGCACAACCACCATAGCACGACCCATACCCCAAGCATATATCAACAAGCTTATAAACGACAAAGTTCAAAAACTTAACACTGATATCGTGAACAAAGATTGTCCTAGACACACAAAATTGATCCTGGGACGCAATCACACAAAAATTATCAATAACCTTAATAGATCATTCATTAACAACAGAAAAGACTACAGAACCGCAACCCAACTCATCACTGGACATTGTGGACTTAACAAACACCTGTATAACATGAACAAAACAACCACTAAAGAATGCCCTCTCTGTGGTCATCACGAGGAGACAGTCAACCACTTCTTAGGACAATGCCCAGCCCTGGCTCAGACCAGAGGACAGTACTTCAACGACTTCTACCTCTCAGCCAGCGACATCTTTGATAACATTCACATTACTACTATTATCAGTTATGTTAACAAGACAAGACGACTCATGGACCCTGAAGACCTTGATAATACTGGAGTTACATAATCCTGGACGGATCCAGTATTCTACCCGACCCAGGCTTTATCCAGATTTTTATCCCGGCTCTTCCCTTCTGGTCCCCCACCTCCCACCCTAATCCCTTACTGGGGCTCCCTCCTCCTTCCTCCCCACATAACCCCCTTTACCCCAGAGGCAGGCAAAGCACCCCTGGCGCTACCCTCTTGTGAGTCCCTGGCCATACCCTGGGACCCAGCCTCTCTGAATAAAAGAAGGGAGCC
>JH154988.1:101220-147978 GCA_000226015.1 Mnemiopsis leidyi | reverse complement strand
TGAATGGCGCCTACTGTTACCAGTTGGAGCCACTGTCGTCAATGGCTATAATCCCGTATAATTATTTACTGGTTGGCGCCATTGTCGCCATTGGTACCATTGTCGTCATGGGCACCATTGTCGCCATTGGTACCATTGTCGCCATTGTCGCCATTGATACCATTGTCGACATTGTAATTCCAAATGATCCATTCACTCTGAGTGGTAATCGTGAAAAAGGTATCACCATCGAGTGGTTCCAATGGATCCATTATTATGGCGCCAATGGTCGTCAATGGCGATCGCCATTGTCGCCAATGGTACACATCCATTGGCGCCAATGGCGATGGGGACCACCATTGGCACCACTGACCACCATTGGCGCCAATTGCCCCACTCACCAAACTATATGACCCTTTTGCCTGTTTGTGTATATTAAAAGCCGGAAATTTTTCCATCAATGATACCTTCTAGGTTACTATCGGTGTTACTATCAGTGTTATCGACACCTCACAGTAGTCTTCCTCCTACTGTTGGGTATACTGTATAGTTTCTGTATAGTCTGGTATAGTTCCTGATTATTATATTTTACCCTCTCCCAAGGGTAAACATTCAAGTGTATTTCACAGTATCATACGGTAAAACAGATTTTCCTGCTTCACACTCTACATATGCAATGCTTTCATTTTCAGCTTCTTAGTTTTACCTTCACTTTTACTTTTGCTCCCTTGTCAGCCTGCCGGCGACTATTAATAAAGGATATAAGCCCTGTCGATATGATTATAATAAATTTCCTTCAGAAGCATCATGCAACTTTTACCGATTTGCTGTAATTACCATTTACTGCACCGCCGGTATGGTACATGAGCAATATTGCTGCAGATGATGCTAATGATTATTTGTGTCGATTTATCCTCGTTATTTTCAAATAAAATTCATGTACTGGGCACTGCCAAGTATGTGGCCGCAACATGTTCATTTCTACGTAAGTACAGAGCGCAGGCAGACTGTATTTACTGAAATTATATATTGCACTGTATTTACTGAAATTATATATTGCACTGTATTTACTGAAATTATATATTGCACTGTATTTACTGAAATTAAATAAATCGCATGCTTCACATTGGACATGTGGAGTCAAAACTGCGACTTATAAATTCAGTTGCTTCTTTGCACTATATCATTTAAGTGTTATAACCCGGGCATCTTTGTTTAACGCATCACTTTGTGATGGTACTCTTGGTTAAATAGTACTCCTTATCCTCAAAATAGTGGCTTGTAAGCTTGTAAGCTTGTACTTGAATGTCACACCAAATTATGGTTTTGCCTGTCAACTTAGGCGTACGATTTTATGAAAACTCAGAAACACGTCGTTGTGATAGAAAATGCTTTTTCCAGCTTCTCAGTTTCTCAGTTTTTTAATTTCTTTTTCACGAACCTATAGTCGATTAGTTAGCCTTATGTTTCATTAATCAGTTACTGTTCGTAGAAGCCCGCACATAATTATTGCATACTTAACTGTACCTAATCTTACAACATAAATGAAGCCGTGACCGCAATCAAACTTGGATTTGCCTCGAGCAATCATTGCATTAATTTGCACTCGGCAACGACTCGTGTAATTCATGTTGATATCGTCCAACAAGCTGTTAAACAAACTCTTATAATAGTATATTCCTTGTTATAGCATGAAAAAGGAGCTTATCGTGAAAGATATCTAAATAGCAAATAATAAATGAAGCGCCAGTATCAAATGTGAAAATCCTCATTAAGTATCATCATGTTTTAAGATATATGATTCGACGTATTTTTGACGCTGTAATCTTGGAACAACATGTAAATTTTGGCCTTGAAACTGGAACAAATCAATTGTAACTTGTGTGACACCACGGATCAAACTTTGACACTGATTCCGAAACACCCTGCATGACGTAGGGTAAAAACTTTGCTCTGAGGACAATAATAGCTGCAAGAAGGGCTCCTTGTACGGGGTCACTCGACCAGTGCAACAACCTAAATGACTTGTTATAAGGTTATGGTTTTGAGTTATGGTTAGATTGGCCTGGGCATAACTTCAAATTTCAGGAAATACTAGGTTAGGGTTACAATTAAGGTTTTGGTTTTGGAAATGTCTAGTCATTGAGCTGGCAAGTGAGTTACTTCAGCAAAAGTTCTCAAAATTTGGGGACCCAGAAAAGTCCAATCACATCGAGTACCCTCTCAAAATGTGCACAAATATATTTTCAATATCATAAAAGTTTTTGCATACATTCGGTTCCTACAATTTTCGCAGCAATAAATAATATCACATTTAAATTATGCGTAAATTCTAAAGGTATCCCTTTCTAGGGAAGGCAGCTGAATCGTTGTATGGTTGTCTGGTATGCATATTCTACTATTATGAGCTTTAGCAGTCAGTGAGCTTTATTGCTTAAATAATTGTTGACAGGGCCCAAATTCTGCTTCTTCTTAATTTATGTTCTTAGTTATTCACAACCATATTTTGCGAGTTTAAAAATCGGCAGATTGCTCTCTGCAAGCACAGCTTTATGGCACTTTTGTATGTTCTAAGGAATTCGCTCCAAGAATAATTTTAAGATTATCATATTTGGCTATGCTTCTAAGCTTTATAAAATGCCCAATGGTAAGGTTGGGCTCATGGTATTTAAAACTTAATGACATCTGGACGGTTGATGATTATGCCATTTGAGGCACGCTCACTGTTTGAAACTACCCGCACTCTTGTCAATAGTTTTTGGGAATTTGCTTTGAAGAAGGTATCACTCAAAACGGTGCTTGGAATAACTTTATGGGGCTCTATGAGAAGCCAATTAATTATTAAGGGCCGATCTTTAAAATATTTCATGAGCAGCGGAATATCAAACACCGTCATAGTACCCACAACTTACTCTCGCGAGTATGATAAATCTTGATTAACTTGCTTAGGACAAAGTAGTCCCAATGAGGCCGACTGTCGTTAAGTTTAAAGTGAGAAAAGGTGGATCCCATCCTAGTGGTGACCATGATTTAAACATGACTTCATATCCCATCATCAATTTGTTCTGATGAGCTCTGTCTGTGTTGATCGGGTTGCGTATCATCTTACGGAAATTTGAGGATACCCAGCTACTCTACAACATGGTGTGTTAATTCAGGATCCAGTACCACGCCTGGTATAGTGGTATGTTGTAGTATTAGGTTTCATGACGAATGATTGTATAGGTATACATAAGTTTCAGGCATAGACAAATAGCTGTGTCACCTTTTTGCGCTACAATTTGAAAGTCATTTGTTGATTATCCTTATAGAATCGCATATTACCGCCTCGTGAATGATATAATTACCTCTGCATACTCTTGCAATGCTGGTCGGTTGTTATATTGCACCTGTACAATTCCTTATTGTACTCATATTGGCTTTACTTTTAATTTGTTTTCTTTGCGATTGAGTAGTATTTCTTGACAGCCAAAGTTGTATTGCTTGATAGACATAGTTCCTCCTATAAACATCCTATTTGCTTTTTAACAAGACTGCAGTTTTAGTTTTCTAAATGTAGACACGCGGTGTCGATGTAAACAATCAGACATGGAATTGTGTCTTCAATTCCTGAGTTTGTGCAACGGCAAGAACTCGGCCGAGACGGACGAGCAGAAGAAAAAGAACACTGCAATCGAGAAGCAGATCACCAAATCTAAACAGGCACTGCGAAAGGAACAAAAAATCTTGCTGTTAGGTACGATAAAAACTATAACATTTTGAAATAAATCTCGGCATTAATCCTAACAACTTCAAAAGTATAAACGAATTAGAGAAGTCGATGCGTCTACTCAAATTAGCAAATTCCCAAGACCGAATATTGCGCGTTATGATTAGTCATGATTCAGAGACCCTAAATTCTGTCCCAAAACAGGGACGGGAGAATGTGGGAAGAGTACGTTTATCAAGCAAATGAGGATTATCCTGGGGGGCGGATTTCCTGAGGACCAATACGAGTACTATCTGAGGGTCGTTCACAAGAACCTGCTCCAAGCTGCTTCCAGTTTGGGTGCTGCTATGGAGACATTGTCAATTCCATACCAGGATCCGGTAGGTAGTCAGTTCCAATAAAGCTTGAAGAATTTCCACTACAGAAGAGTCTGGCATTCATTAATCCATTCATTTGTTATTTATCCACACATGAGGGATATCTAAAAATGAAAAACACACAGGCCCTTGCCAAAGAAGTTGAACCGCTGATAGACCTGTTTGATGAGAGTGCAGAACCGACCCTCCTTGAGCCTGCTCAGTTGAAAATAATCAAGAGACTGTGGACGGATGAGGGCGTAGAAAAATGCTACGACAGGCGGCGAGAGTACCAGGTTTTGTGTTTTCTGATCTTTTCGGGACATGTCCCATCTTAATCAAAAAAGTTTGATCTTTTAAATTGCTCATAAATTTTATTTGACCAAAACTAAAAGTGTTTAGGCATTCTCATAGAGTCTTTTTTAACTCTGATTTTTGTGTGAAGACTAGTAGAGTTTTTAGTTAACACCTCAGCTAACAAAAATTAACAGTAGCAAGTACAAAAATATGTTTCTTATTCTAAAAGAATAGGTATCGCAATGTGATTTTAATTATATTTGGGAATATCTCCCGCCTCCCCAATCCGCATCCAATAAAAGAACTCTCTGCAGTTGCTAGACTCGGCCAAGTACTTTCTGGACAGGATAGCGCAGATAGAGCAGCCCAACTTCAGAGTAGAACTGCAGGATATTCTCAGGTTGGTTCTTTTAAATTTCAGCTTAATTTTTTCATTTTCAGCATATCATTTAGACTTTTATCGGCTGTTTTAATTAGGTTTTTGCGTGGCGATCAGGATACTCTTCGTGAAAGTTAATAATATATCACTAAGTTGTTTGATTATGAATTTTGCAAAACTTTTCGGTAGTTTCAGCTTAGCTTCCCTTTAGGACTCGAGTTCGGACAACAGGAATAATCGAAGAAGTTTTTAACGTTGATCGAATAAACTTGAGAATAATCGATGTTGGAGGCCAAAGAAGGGAGCGAAGAAAATGGATTCACAGTTTTGAGGTGTGGGAAGTATTTTTATCTATATAGTGAGGTATAGTTATGTGTAATGATGATTTGAGCATGGAGGCACCCGTGATGTTTGGTGTGCCTCTCTGTCTTAGTTTTAAAATGGAAGACCGCGTTAGCAAGGTTAAAGAAGGTAATATAAGTTATAACTATAAGATTTGCGTTTAGTTGAAAAGTTTGTGCGTTTTGAAGATTTCACTTGATGATTTTGCTAAATGATCTTATATAAATGCTAAGGGCTATTTGTCATTACATTTATAAAAGTAAATCTAGTAATTGTACCTTTTCCAAAGAAGGGTATAAAGCATGAGTCAATATCGTGATCTAATGACAAAAAGGGACCAGGCAAATACCCCTAAAGGATATACATTAGTAATAGTACCAGTAGGGCAAGGCACCATACACGGGCACACGTGAGATTTGCCTACAGTAGTCACTTTTCTCTGCTCTTCGTTCATTTAGTAGATATGAGCTGTAATATCTTCTCACGAAGACATTAAGACAATGTATTTTTCGGATGATAGTACTTTACTTTTCAGCCTCAGTCGGCATGAAATTCCGAGATCTAATAGAGTAATAGGCACAGTAACGATTGTAGCACGAATAATATAAACAACTTTTAAGTAGCTTATAGATAATTCAAAATTACTTTGGAAGATGCTTTTGAGAAGATTTAAACAAAATTAAAAAAACTGCGCCCACTTAGTTAGGTCTCAGGCGGACGCTAGATTTCCATATCTTCAACTCTAAAGGAGCTATTTTGAAGCAGAACATACTGTAAATAGATTTTCCGTCACAAAGACCGATTTAAGGAATTTTATAGCCGCTATACCAGAGTTAAAATATTGGAAACTGGAAGTGGAACAATCTAATTTAGCTTGTGTGATGATACTGAATGTAGATGTACACTGCTTATTGGATTAGAAAGCATTAAATCGGCCGTGAAATTTTAGTAATAAAAAACAGACTTAACAACTCAGCTTGGGCTGATTCCCTACTAGTCTCTTGCCGCATAACATTTCGTCAACTTGAAAGATTAACTAAATTGATACAGAATGCTGGTGCAGCTGAGCGCGATTATTTAACATTTGCATCCATTGTACAAGATTTACAAGATTTACGAATACTAAATTGTACGATTCATTTAAAGTCAAGTGCGGACAACGCCGTGAATATTTGACGACCCCCTTTTACGACCACTATAACTTACCACTTTAAACCATTTACTTTACTTTCTTGCCTTCGGCAAAAAGTATTAGAGATGGAATAAATTGATGGAATTCCCTATCTGGTCGGTTCCTAAATCTAAATCTATTCAGGGAGTGACGTCGGTAATATTCCTGGCCTCCTTGTCAGAGTATGACATGTACCTACAGGAATGCAAAACAAAAAACCGGACTGAGGAGAGTTTGCAGGTATTTAAATTATCAACTTTGTCACTTATTTATTAGTCATGACAATTTACGAGTGATTCTCTGGAAATTTATTTTGGAGGTCAACAGTGGCGTAACGTTGTAGATGTAGCCAATATGACTTTTGTCTTGTTATTTCATTTCGCTGACATGCCATTCAAACGGCCAATAAAACTTTATAAAAGTGGTGTTCCCACATCGATTAAAGTACATCACTCTGCCGGGTATTAACTTAACTTTAAAGTTTGCTAATTTCCCGCAATCTGATATTCTGAAGTAGGCGAAAGTTCATATGTCTGTGTAAGGACATGCAGGTGCGTACAGTGCAGTTTATCGTCAGAACTCCGTGCCATTGAAGAAATTTATCTCTCCGAATGGCTCGTGCCATGCATGCCAAGCAGATTGATGTGCTTTAATCTATTCGGGGACACCACTACTTCAATTACCAAACATTGACAATTACAAGAACTTAACGCAACAAACTATTACTTGACTGGGCTCTGAACTTTTAAGTTGTATAAATCCATTCAATCTTTGTTTTTATCTTTTCAATTCAATAATGGTGCTGAACTAATTTATAATAGCTTTATTATTAAACACTATAAGTAACATAGTGACTTTTTTGCCGTGACAATATAACGATAATTTCTCGTGAGCTGTAATTTAGTTTGTCTACTCGTTTTTCGTTCTAATTTTAGATGTAGTTCATGGTCATTGGTGTTGTGAGTGTGAACAGGAAACGTCGAAGTATAACTAGCTTCCTTATATTGCACTTGCAGGTGAAACGTCACTATAGCGAACTTCGATTGTTTTGTCATCACTGATCCTAGGGATATTTCGTCGTCTCCAAAGATTTTTGTCGTTTTGAAAATGTTGCCCGACACGAGACCCAATATTGTAGAATTGTGATTTGAACAGTCGACTTTTCTCGTTTTGTTGTCCTACCGATATTTTAGGTGTCTTTTCGTTTGTCTGACCACCAAAACTGACTCGATCGATTGCCAAACTGACCATCCATTAAAACCCTATTTTCCAGCTTTTCAAGGAGATCGTCAAATACCGCTACTTCAAAGACACATCCTTCATTTTGTTTCTCAACAAGACGGACCAGTTTGAAGAAAAAGTGAAAAATGGAATACACATACGAACCTTTATTCCTGCCTACACTGGTCCTGAGTTAGATGTTGCAGCGGGGAGGGACTTTTTTAGGTCTTTGTACATTGATGCCAGGGAGGAGGCTTACTCGGAATCAGGCCAGATTTCTCCAACGACACCGTTTTTTGTGCACTTCACCTGCGCCACCGATACAAGGACGACTCAGAACATTTTTGATAGCGTCAAGGCAACTTTGTTCTGTGCCAACCTAGAAAACATGGCGATGTAGAAGCAGGCTTTAAACAATCACTTGTAATTCAGAAATACTGACATCCTGATTGCTTATAACTCGTGATTGATCCTGATGATTTGGTATTTCTCTCCTCCATGATTGTTTTGCACGTTGAAGTTGTTTTATATCGATGGATTTGATTTATTTGCTTTAAACGGTTTAGTGAAACTTTTTATCAGCTGCACCTCGGTAATTGTTTATCTTTTTGGTACATATTACGATTTGTCAACCTCAAAAACTTTACAAAAGACAAGGATCCACAAGTACAAACAATTGACGTCTACTACCAAGACTGAGACAAACGGACACCCAGCACCAGTACCACCCCATTTCGACAAATAATTAAATCATTCCCAACCCAGTTGTTCCAGACCATCCTAAATTATCCCTGGTTTAAAAACTCATCCCTCATCCTCTTCCTCAACAAGAAGGATCTTTTTGCCGAGAAAATTCCCCGGTCCTTTATCGGGGACTACTTCCCGGACTACGACGGCCCGCCTGGGGATGTCGCCCACGCGACCCGATTCATGTCCGAACTTTATCAGAACTGCTATATGGAGACATCCTCCGCCAACGACGAGCGTGCACTTTTCCTACATCTTACGTGTGCGACAGACACAGAAAATATCAGGAGGGTTTTTGAAAATGTGAAAAGTACTGTGCTTCAGAAAAATATAGCCGAGCTTAATTTGGGATAGTGCCTTTTATTTTGTTATGACGTTTTTACTTGGCATGCTTTAAGTGAAGCTTTATTCATTGCAATGAATAGATTAAGATACGGGTAGAGATTAGAAATCGATGACATTATTTTTCGTATAACTTTTTTCAGTTTTTCATGAAAGAAATGTGAAAACCCTTCATCGATGTAAATTTGTCGGGGGATAAGCTGGTGTACACTGTACACTGTACACCGGGGGATAAGCTGGTGTACACTGTACACTGTACACCGGGGGATAAGCTGGTGTACACTGTACACTGTACACCGGGGATAAGCTGGTGTACACTGTACACTGTACACCGGGGATAAGCTGGTGTACACTGTACACTGTACACCGGGGATAAGCTGGTGTACACTGTACACTGTACACCGGGGGATAAGCTGGTGTACACTGTACACTGTACACCGGGGGATAAGCTGGTGTACACTGTACACTGTACACCGGGGGATAAGCTGGTGTACACGTTGGTTTAAGACTGCTATAAAAGGCATAATCCTCATGCTCAGACGATGGATACGAATTCTATCTGTTTAATAATGTGTAAATACCAAGTGCCAATAAAACTCTACAATTTGTAGATTAGACGATAAATTCAGGGTGCAATTATTGAGAATGTCCAGTTGCCACAAAATGACACTCTTTGTAAGACGTCTTTCTTCAAACCTGTCCAAATAGCCATCTGCCATAATCACATTTGCTGAGACAGACAGGTGCTTAGAGCATGGTGTCACGCTCAATATAGCTATACCAACAATTTAAAATCCAATTTTGCCGCTCGATTTGAAGCGCATATTGTTTATTTATCAGTGAAGCAAATTTGAAACTTGACTGAAATGAGAATGTCATCTAAATTCTCTTAGCATTTTCATATACCTCTTAATCTAAGCTTTTCCAAACTATAATCGGATAGCATTTTCTTCTTCTTCTTTCATTCTAATTTTCAACAAGAAGGACACATTTGCCAATAAAATCATGTACAGTGGCCTCGAGGACTATTTTTGTCAGTATATGGGCAGGAAACAGGACTGCAAAGAATAGATAATATGATGTCTACTGCTGACTATGATGTTTCAAAATAAAGACGTTTGTACACTTTTAATACGTGTGCCATTGAAACAAAGAACACATCAGGAACATCAGGAACATCAGGAACAGTTTGAAGGAAACTTTCTAGGAAAGTTTGGAACAGTACACTGTTTAAATTTAAACTGAATCTTTTCAAAGATTTAGGACAAGCACTATTTTAGCCTAGACGTACGATCAATGGATTTATTTTTAACTTGTAGTTGTATTAACGCTTATGTGAAGCAGCAGCTGTTTTTGAAATGAAATTAAAAGCTGCTGTGTCTGATTTTGAGACAACTGTTTATTTTCTCAAACTAATTCTTTTTGAAAGATTCGATAACAATGTTTTGATATTGAATTTCAGGTGTTTGATTTCTTAATTGCTAAAGTTTCTCAAATTTAATCCGTGCGTCTTGTTCAATGCCCATGTATGTATGAATCAGAATCATGAAGTGAGCATGCTTCCTGTTACCATATTCAAAAATTTGCTTAGCATATATGAGTCAAGAACATCTAAAAAAGCCGGACTTAAAACACCTTATGATGAAAATCATGACTCCACTGCTCATGGTTTAATGCATTACAAAATTTTTAAATTGTTTTTAGGAATGGTGATGGTTAAACAAATATGCTGCCTTTTTTCTTGCCTGAATTCTCTTTCATCGTTTAGGAGATGTAAAAAAGCCTAATATCTTTTGACAAGTAGATTACAATTAATGAAGCTAATTTACTTTAACGGTTCCTCGGCTACGACTGTCTTATAGCTTTCAGCTCCGCTGCAAATTTGGGGCTTATATAGCATTTTTCAAGTACCAAAACTTGACTGATATGGATTGCCTGACTGGTCATTAGAAACACGTCGACAAGCTCTTAGCTAACATGCAGTATAAAATTTAATTTTGCCGCTGGATTAAAAGAGCACAATATGGTTAATGTATCATTGTTACAATTTTAATCCAAAATATGATGTAAAATTCCTAATGCTTCTCATACACCTTTTATCTCAGCTCTTCCAAACTATAATCGGATACCCTTGGTTTTCTTCTTCTTCACTCATCTTATTTCTCAACAAGAAGGACATATTTGCCGATAAAATCATGTTCAGTGATCTCGTGGACTTTTTTCCTCAATATCAGGGCAGAAAGCAGGATTGCGAAGAAGGAAAGAAATTCATGGCGTCCATGTATCAGACTGCTTTCTATAATTGTGAAAATGTTTCAGAAGACAGAAAATTGTTCATTCATTTCACATGTGCCACAGATACGGAGAACATCAGGATTATCTATGATAGTTTGAAGGAAACTGTGTTGGGAATGAACATGGATGAGTTGAATCTTGTCTAATTTTTGTCTAAATCTTATCCGAATGAAAATCTTGTCGAAGATTTAGGCCAAGTATAATTGGTCTGTTTTAGCTATGTAATACGATTAATGAATTTATTTTTAAATTGTAGTTATATGTACGTTAATTTCAAATAGTACAGCAACTGTTTTTAAATAGAAAGCAGATGGTTTGATGTTGGAACACATGTATAATTTCTCAAATCAATTATTTCTGGAAGATTCGATAACATTGTTAAGATGATGAATTTTAGGTGTATGGTGATCATGAAACATATAAGCAAATGTACATAATTTTTGAAAGTTCGAGTAAAAATCAAAACACCGACATGATATACAGAAAAACAATAAAACAATAAAGCTAACGGAAGAATCATATGGTCGTCGAGAACTTTTAACGTAACTATAATTGCATTGACACATGTTTTTTTCGGTAGGATAATAGAATTTATCCTCTAACTTTCTCTGAGTAATTACATTTTGTTAACAGGGTATAATAGCGTACACAACTATCGAATCATGACTGTTTAAAGATTATCTAGGTGTTTTGCTCAAGTATAACTATAAATGAATCAAAATCATAAAATGCTAAAATGGGCATGCACGTTTTGAATTGCTTTATTAATGCTATATCCAAAAATCAGTGAACAATATATACGAGTCAAGAACATCTAAAAACTGGATTATAAACACATTTTGCTAAAAATCATAATTCTATTGCTCATGGTTGAATGCAGTAACTATATGATTACAAATGGTTATGATTATCATTAAGCTGCATCTATACTTCTATTTTCACCCATTCAATTTCATCGTTTGGAACTTTGAGGATGCGATGATGTTTTGAATTTCTTCCCAAAAAGATTACAATGCAATGATCGATTCATCATTCTATTCTATCACTGCAAGTGTTCCCGAGTTTCCAACACGATGACAAAAACAGCAACCCGTTTTCTAAGCTTCTAGTTCTAAGCTAAGCTTTCTAGGTCGTGCTATATCTGATCTACATTTTGCAGCTTGTGGCATCAATTTTTCATACTAAAATCAGTTGCTGATTTCCTGACTGGTCAGTAGAACACATATTCTGCAGACACTTATAAGTTGGTAAGCAGCATCACAACTAAACATTACATTATCACAATAATACTCTACAATTCTGCGGAGAACAAGCATCTGACAAGTAGATCTGGTAGATGAAGAATGACACGGCCGATGGAGATTGTTGGTAGATCTTTTATAAGAAACGGTTTCAGTGGTGTTTGGTGAGCCAGACCTTTCTCTCTGGATCGTACTGAAGCGTTTCATCCTCTCTCTCGTCTCCTCTTACATGTGGAATTTCTAATTCCGGAATTTCTGGAGGTTTACTTTTAGCTGGATACGGATCTCCTTCTTCTTCAACAGAAAGCTTTGTTGTTACCTGAATAAACGATTAAATATCAAGTTTTTAATCAAAAATAAAAGAGAATTGATCTAAGGACAACTTTAGATTCCCATCAAATTCCTTAAGTCCCGATTTATTGTAAATCGCAAAATTCTCATGATAACGACGTGTAATACTTATAGGCGGCCATAAAGGCAAATTCCAATGAGAGTGCCACCACAGTGCCATTCGTATTCCGATATATGTCCTTAACCGTGTAGACGTATTCTCCCTTGAATATAAAACCCATTCTTCACATCTTTGTCCTATCTAATTCTAAATATCCTTTAAACATACGTCTGCGTCACACCTGTTTCACCACTCCCTACAAAGTTTGACCTCTTAAACCATATTTTTTTGTCAACAAAAGCAAGGAAAATGCAATATAATAATTGAGTTAAAAGGGTGAAAGACAAATTGTGAAAATAGAATAACTAATTTTGCACCAACCTTGTTGTGTTTCTTGTACCAGAAGATGAAGCTGACGACAATGGAGCACGTCATCAGCACACACGCACACGTTGCCAAGACAACCATGAGGGAAGCAGAAGAGTCGTCAACAGTCTCCAGAACCCGAACACAGACAGGGGTCCTACCCTCCAACACACCACCTCGGCACGTCAACGTGTCATCCCTGTCTACCGGCACGTAGGAGGAAATACAGGTCACGGTAGCACTGCTACCCTCGCTGATAAACTCGGTGGGGAAGCCCCCGTTAAGGATGTGGGGCAGGGTACACGCCCCCACCGGTACCAGGGCCAGTCTCTGGAAAACTGAGGGTCGGTCGGCGTATCGAGCTACGCAGGTGTAATGACCAAAACTGCTGGGGGTTATGTCGGGCAACGTCAGTACGGATTTAGAAGAGGTGTCGGAAGAGGTGGAAGAGGTGGAGGGGTGTTTGATGGTGTTGAAGTACCAGAACACCTCCTCTGGGGGTGTTCGGACATCAACGGTACATGCGAGATCTGTCGTGGAGCCGATCTCCACAGCACCTTCCACCGAGACAGATTGTATACCGTACACTTGGATAGTTGCTGATTCTCGAGTAATCTCACCGTCACTGAATACAGTTAGCGTGATGGTAGAATCCTGCATGATGGGCCACCTTAGAATCGACTTCAGATGATTAGTTTCATGCAAGTGTTCCTGTTCATTTATGTACACCCCGTTAACACTCCAATGATAACCAGGATCTGCGCCACCAAGAAGCGGTATTCTCCCCTCCACCTCAGCTATCTCACCATACCCCACCTCTCTGGAGGCAACTGTCAGGGTTACGGGCTCCAATACTGACAATAAAGCTGTGTACGAGTCGACAATACCGTAGTCCGAGTAGGCGACAGAACACTTCACATCGAACAGCCCTTCTGTGGTAACTTTTGTCCTGACACTTGATCTAGCGATATTGGAGCGGACGTATATGGTCGTTACTTCCAACTCCTCCAACCCGTCTAGAGACCAGCTCACCACTGTATCAACTTCGGGGTAATCATAGAACTCACACCAAGCCTCTACCTCATCGCCGGACCCCCTGACCATGCTCACCGATCGAGGGTCGGAGATAATTCCAAGTGGAGCTAGAGACCTCTGTGGAGAGGTTACAGTGATAGTAGTTCCCCTGAAGGTAGCCGTACAGGTCAACTCAGCAACTTGAGCGTCTGTCAAGCTAGTCAGATAGTAAGTACTCTCGGAGTACCCCTGGTAACCGTCGTATATCACATCACTGTCCTCGTACAACACATCTGCTCTCATCTTCCAGAACACTGCTGTCGGCGCTTCATCAGAATGGATCCTGCACCTTGCTATAAACCCTTGGTTAAGAAGTACAAATCCCTCTGAAACTGTTACCTCGTATGTCAACGTGTTAACCCACCTCGATACCAGCCTATCTCCGTCCTGGAATGTCACCGCACAGCGGACTTTATTAGAACTGCTCACTTCCAGAGTGGCGTGAAGTTCTACAGCAGTGAGCTGGGTTGTGGAGGTGGGTTGAAGGACTCCGTAGTCCGTCTCCCAGACTATGTCCTGTACCAAAGGGCCGTAGACGGAGCAGTGGAATAGAGCTGGTTCGTCTCCAAGGACAGCGTCAGAGGGTTCCGTGATAAACCTTCTTACGATTACTTTAGCTGATTTGGAGAATATCAGCGCACCTGTTGGAGGTTTAGCAACACATTGGACCAGCTTGTCCGTAGTCAAGCTAGCCAAGCGGAGAGTGCGGCGATTGTTTTGTCCCTCCCCCATCGGACTGCCGTCAAGCAACCACTCAACCAAAACGTCATCTTGGGAGAACCTGCAGGAGAAAACAACATATCCACCCTCGACAATGTACTGGGATTCTGGGTGGACTACAAAACCGTAGTTCTCGTTCAAATCAACCACGGCTACGCTAGAGAAGGGTACTCCGCTTGTGTCACCCTTACACTCATATGTCCCTGGATATGCCACCGTGAGTTCGGATGTGATAACGCGGATTTCCTCCCCGTCAATCCTGCTACCTTGATCGTTCTGCCTCTCTCCGTCCCTGTACCACTCCAACATTGAGATTGAACTACCGGTGGGTAAAACACAACTTATCCGCACACTGTGACCTTTGTACAAACTAAAATCGCTGAGTTCCTCCAGGAATCCCACTACTCTAACAGGGATGGACTCAGATTCTGATACTCCGATTCCGATGTATTCAACCTCGCAGCTGTACTTCCCAGAATCTTCAAACTGTGCCTGCTTCTTGGAGTGAATCAGAAGCCCAAGAGTCGTTTGGGAGAAGGAGGGAGAGCCAATGACCTCTCCGTGTTTTTTCCATCTCATGAAGACTGAGTGGCCCCGAGGAACAATAGCAGAACAAGCAAGATTTATCGGGTCTGAAACCATGAATGTGTCCATGTTCGCTTTGGCAGTTGGTCTCAGTAGTGTGATCTCTTTAGGGTCTCCTTTAAGATAAAGATCTGGACCTTCTGCAGAACAAGAGAGCTCAGTCGACGACGTCAAAAAGACATCAAATGAACAAATTTGTCTGTTATTGTCAAAGAAAGGAGAAGATTTTTGCACTGCTGCT
The DNA here is from genome assembly GCA_000226015.1 of Mnemiopsis leidyi. Lineage (NCBI taxonomy): Eukaryota > Metazoa > Ctenophora > Tentaculata > Lobata > Bolinopsidae > Mnemiopsis > Mnemiopsis leidyi. The sequence continues at coordinate 132,522 of JH154988.1, read as the reverse complement.
CCATCTTGAATAAGAGTGCAGTTCTCGAACTCAAACTCTGCCTCAATAACACAATCAACAGTGAGGTCCGTATCTCTGATGATGAACTCAGGAACCCCAATCAACTGAATCCTCGAGCAATGAACTTCCTCCTCACATGACACCTCCCCGTGCCGCCGTCCCGTCTCCAGGGTGAATCCCTCGTCACACAACACGGTCACATCAGAAGGAGAAGTGAGGAGAGAACCCTCCGGAGGGTGAACCGTCCCGTGTAGCGGTTGTCTGACCTGACACACCTCCACACACATCAGGGGTGAAGTTGCTGCTGTCACCAGAGTCGACAATCCTTCTGGGCAAGGAGTACACTTGTTGGAGTCTTTCTCTGCTTGGTATGTACCTAGCGGACATGGTGCACAGTCTGTTTCCTTGATGAACCAACCCTGACCGCACATCGTACAATGATCGTCCACCAGTATACTGAACTCTGGACACTTAACAGAGCTCTCAACTTCACCCTTAGCGGCCCTCATAACGAAACCTGGGCCGGAGTATTTCTCTTCTGTGGAGCGTTTCTTCTTGTTTCCATAACTACCCTGGAGGTTGCCATGACTGTCAAGTCTACCTGCTGTGTTCAACACCCCCAACACGTTCAAGCTGGTAGAAGAGACATAGGTTCCTATCTCTGTCCTTGTTGTCTGCAATGGATCATCGTTGGAAAGGGATGTTGTCTGAACATATTGGAACTTGATCTTGATTTGCTGGCAAGTTGAAGAAGAAGTACAGTCAGTGGGGTCGTTGACACACACAAACGAGGTAGCGTCCATCTGGACAACAGCAGGAACGTTGGTAAGACTCCCTTCCGCGTTTTTCATGTGATACGGATACGCAGCTAGGATGTAAGGACCCCAGGAAGTCCCGCACGGTATAGGGTAGTTGTAGACGGCCGTGTAAGTGAGTCTGTACGAAGAGGGGGTAGCTTTAGCAGTACAGTCCGTGTTACTCGGCTGGAGGTCCCAGGTACCGTCAGTACAGGTGAACGTCCTGGGATTAGCTCGGGGTACGTAGCCCGAGTTGCAGGTTACTGAGCAGGTTTTGTCGGAGTCAGAGCCAGAGCAGACCACTGTGCCGCCAGTTGGATTGCTGAGAGCGGTGCAGGTTTTGTAGATCGTCAGAGTGGAGGTTTGAGCTCCTGAGTAGCTGATATCGCCTGAAGTGTGAGTGTACTTCGCCTGGCAGGAGTACTGAACAGTACCTATTTTGCTGGTGTCAGCAGATATTGTATCAGACCAAGAGTCAAGAGTGCTTCTTTGGATGCCGTCCCCGGATACAGTCACACCATCTTTTTTCCATATAATCGCTGTAGTATCCAAGTCATCAATACGGCACTGTAGCTTGACATTACTGCTCTGAGCGACTTCCTGGTTTGCCGTCAGGAAAGATATCCCGTAGACAATCAAATCTGCTGCTTTAGATTCGGTGGTTCCTCCAGTTACTCCTAGATCAGTCGCCCATGTAGCCTTACACTTATACAGCCCCTCGTCTGATTCAGAAACACTGGAGATTGTGAGGATGGAGTTATACTGGTTACTACCTATTGTGGAGATGGTGGACAGAGAGTCGTCCACCTTGGTGGTGCCTTTGTACCACTCGATGGTGGGGCTTGGAGGTCCCTCAACCAGACAATGCATCTCTGCAGGAGTTCCAGTAAACCCGTTCACGTCAACAGGACTAGCCACAATGGAGATAACGTTCATCACGCCAGTACTCGAATACCAACCAACGTCAAACAACATCAGACAATCAATAGAACCCTCGTCTGCTGAACTGATCGAGCCCAGGACAAGAACAGATTTGGATTCTTTTGAAGTGGACACGGTTGTGTAGGTGTTGGTTACGGTGTTGGTGGTGGAGTATATTACCGGGTTTCCGTTTATCTTCCACTCCACACTGTCCGCGTCAGCAGAAGACACTCCCAGACACGTGATGGTTGCGGAGGATCCGGCGAGGCCCCCACTTTGTGCGGGAAACAGACTGATACCCTCGACAGCGAGATGAGTAGTGTCACTAGTCACTCGGTAGGTGGAGGTTGGGAGATTAGCGGTCAGCGCGTAGGTGAAGAAACACGCGTAATTTCCCGTCATGTCGCTGGTAAGGTAGCCGATTGTCAAGGTAGACTTAATCTTGTCGGAGAGGGTTTGAGCTGCGGTTGTCATGATGATATCAACCTGCTCTCCATCCTTCAACCAACCCGCTTTGTAGTCCAGCCCAGAAGGCGGCAAGGGTGCCGTGCATGAAAGAGTATAGCTAGCACCGGGAGATTGAGCGGTGGCAGCTGGTTGGTCAATAATGGCGGCAACAAGCCCGGTGATGGTGACAGCTGTACTTGCGGGACTGCTCTCACCCGTCCTGGTGACACTGAAGGTACAGGTGAAAGTTTGGGCGGCCCAGGAGGAGACAACCAGGGTGCTGGTGAGGGTGTTTTCGCTGCTAGACTCCGCGTCTGACAGTTTGCCTCCCAGACTTGACGTCCAGGTAGCACTACCGACCGTGTCGGAAACTGTTATAGCAGCGGTCAGGGTCACAGAGCTACCTGTCTTCATCACCACAGAGTGATCGGAAGTCTTAGTGTAACACTGGGTAATCTTTGAAGAGCCGGTGAACAAAGTACTTCCAGAGTTCGGACAAGAGGTACAGGATCTCAAGTTGGGGTTATCAGAGTAGCTGTTCAACGCACACTTAGTACATGTTGTAGTTCCACTGACCGTCTGAAAGTAGGAACCCTTAGCACAAGGGTCCAGAACGGTCACTGCCCCGTCTGAAGTGGTGGAGAAAGAGCCACGTGTCACGGAACACGTGATCGTGGTATCTGACGCGATGTAGCTGACTTCCAATACCGAGTTCTGGGTGTTGGAGGAAAAACTTCCCGGGGTTATCCCACTGCTATATCCAGTCCAGCTGATAGTGACAGCTGAGCCTATATCTGATACTGTACACGTAAGTGTAGCCACCTCTCCTTGAGCGATGGTTACCGCGGGAACAGACACCACGACAACATCCACAGCTTTACTCTCGGTAACGGTGGTGGCGGAGATGGTGAAGGAGCAGGAATAGCTGGTATCCTTGGTAACTGAACTTACAGTTAGAGTAGAGGTCTGAGTTCCTGCCGCGAAGGACCCGAGGTTGATTGCAATTCCTCCACCGTCCGAGAGATTGTTAGTGCCGTCGTTCCAGACCGGGTTTGCAGGAGCAGTGCTGGACCCTGACAGGGTGCAGGTCAGTGTGACAGAAGAACCGCTGACGACAGTTTCTGTGGTGGTCGTCACAGCAACACTAACGAAGAAGACTTTGACAGTTTCGCTAGTTTTGGACCCGTCACTGAGAGTAAACTGGCAAGTGTAAGAAGCGTCAGCAGACAACCCCGCTACAGTCAGCGTTGTGGAGATACTCCCACTACTCCAGGCTCCTGGTGTGACAGTGTTGTCTCCACCCGTGGTTACCACCCCTCCCGCGCTGTTTAGCCACGCCACTGTCGGCTCCACGTCCAGACCACTAATCCCACACGTCAGAGTGGCTGTTTCCCCGGATTTAACCGTGTCGGAAGCGGAAGTAACCCCAAAAACGGTGGTAGTCACAGTGTTCTGTACTGTGACACCGCTTGTAGTGAAGGTACACGTGTAAGTCTCGTCCGCAACAGCGTTGCTCCTCTCCAGAGTCATGACGTGGTTCCCAGCCACGTTGTTGTACGCTCCCACGTTAACATTGTAGTCTCCTCCTGTCGATATAGGTGTTTGTCCCAGAGTCCAAGCTGCTAGAGTGGTTGGAAACTGGGTGTCCGTTATGGTACAGGAAATGGTTGCAGTTCCCCCGGATTTAACTATGTCGTTTCCAGGGGTTATTGTCACTACATCCACGGTTAGAACTTTCGTTAATTCTGCGTCCGTGAAGGAGAACTTACAGGTGTAAGTGGTGTCAGTGGTGTCCGAAGTACTCACAAGGGAGGTTGTCAGACCCCCGGAGCTAAAAGTTCCTGGGGTCACTGTGTAGCCGCTGTCTGAACTTGTTTTAGGAACGTTGGAGGAGTCGAGCCACGTGACTGTGGGAGTAGACCCAGCACCGGACAGGACACAGGAAACAGTAGCAGAAGCTGCGGAGAGTTTGGCAAAACTGCTTGGTGTAATAGACACGTGATCTACCGCGACAACTTTTTGAAGAGACGCACTGGCCACAACAAAAACGCATGTGTACGTTTTATCCTCCGAGATTTCATTCGTATTTAGTGTAAGCTTGGTTTCTTTGGATCCTCCAGAGAGGGCGCCGTTAGTTATAAGGTAGCTATTGGAACCGCTCACTAGATTGTTTCCATCACCGTTCTTCCAAGAAATCAAACTAGGGTCCTGTTGAGCATTAGAAATAGTGCACGTGATTGTTGAAGTAGATCCCGTGTATACTGTAGTCCCTACTACGGTTATAGCCAACATGTTGGCAGTGACTGTGGAAGAAACTGGCGAACCGTCCACAGCGAACTTGCACGTGTAGACCTTGTTGCTGGTCAGTCCAGAGACTGACAGTTTGGATGTCAGAGTCCCTGTGTTGGCTACCCAGGGGTCATTGCTAATCCCTGAGGATACCGGACTTCCTCCATCTTCCCAAGTCACAGTTGGCTCGGTTCCAGCTCCTGATACCTGGCACGTGACCGTGACCGCGTCACCTGATAGAGCCGTGCCATCTGTCGTTGTTATGGTAACCGTGTCCACGTCTATTGTACTGCTCACCGTATCTGCCCCCATGGTAAACTCACAGGTGTAAGTAGTATCGCTGCTGACTGATCCTAATGTTAGAGTTGATGTTTTTGAACCTCCCACGAAATTCCCATCGACAATCCCAGAGCCAATAGTCCCAGTGTTTGTTTTCCACACGATTGACGGGTCGCTTTCCGCGTTCGCGATAACACAAGATATAGCGATTCCTTCGTTAGCTTTAACGGCGTAATCAGGAGCTGTGATAGTCAGACTAGTTATTTTGGCAGAGCCGTCAACTCTGTCACCATTGATGGAAAAGGAGCATCTGTAAGTCTCAGTCGCAGAAACTGATGATTTCTGCAGGGTCATTACTTGAGTGTCAGCCCCGCTGTCGTAGGAGCCCAAATTGGCAACGTAATCCCCTCCAGTTGATTTCTTTACGTCGCTTAGATACCAGGCGTTGTCAGAGGGCGCAAACTGACTGCCGGCCAGTGAGCACGTTATGGTGGCAGTGCCTCCACTTTTTACGGCGTCATTAGTTCCCGTGATGGTAACTACGTCCACCGTCGTTACTTTCTCTACCACTCCCGTTGCGAAGGAGAACTTGCAGGTGTAAGTGGTGTCAGTGGTGTCCGAAGTACTTACTAGAGTGGTTGTCAGACCCCCGGAGCTAAAAGTTCCTGGGGTCACTGTGTAGCCGCTGTCTGAACTTGTTTTAGGAACGTTGGAGGAGTCTAGCCACGTGACTGTGGGAGTAGACTCAGCACCGGACAGGACACAAGACACAGTGGCAGACCCTGCGGAGAGTTTGGAAGTGTCTCCTGCAGTAACGGTGATGTGATCAACTGAAGTGGTGGTCTCGTAGCTAGCCCCCTCCACTACAAACACACACGTGTATATTGTGTCCGCAGTTATCGAGTTGGTCCCCAGCACCATCGTCGCCTGCTGACCTCCCGCGTTGAAGGCGCTCTCTGATTTTGAAAACCCGTTTGACATGACGACGGTGTTTTGGGAAGAGTCCTTCCAGAAGACACTGGACGGAGCGGCTGGTGAGTCTGCGATGGTGCAGGTGACGGTAGCGGCACTTCCGGTGGCGATTGTAGCGCCAATAGCCGTGATCGAGAGTATGTTTGCTGTGGCTGTTTTGGAGATGACCTCACCATTCACCGTGAATTCGCACGTGTATGTTTTTGAACTGGTTAGACCTGAAACCGTTAATTTTGAGAGTAAAGTCCCGGTGGAAGGAGCCCAAGGATCGTTGTTGATCCCGGAACCCACAGTCGTCCCGCCATCTTTCCACACGACAGTGGGCTGGACTCCCGCCCCGACAATCTGACAAGAAACAGTGACCTGGCCTCCGCTCTGCGCGGTTCCCGAGGTAGGGGTCAGGGTGACCGTGTCAACTGAGATACTCTTGGAGGCAGTAGCTGTGGATCCTCCTATTGGTATGACAAACTCGCACGTGTATACCGTGTCTTCAGCAATACTAGAGATACTCAGTGTAGTCGTCTGGGAGTTACTGGAGAAAGTACCAAGATTGACTCCGTTAGAAATGGATCCTGCGGAGGTTTTCCAGGTGATGGAATTGGGCTGGCTTGGGGAGTTTCCCAGGACACATGAGATGTCAAGGTTGTCACCTACAACGACCAAGTAGTTGGAGGCTGTGATGGTGATGACGTCCACTTGAGCAGGTGTGTTGATGCAGGAACCTGTCGCGAACTCGTAGCAGCACGTAAAAGTTGTAGATGTGGTGATGGGATTTATTTGGAGGAGAAAAGTTTGCCCTCCTCCAGAAAATGGTGGGTTATCGTAGTAAAGATACGGGTTCCCGTTATTGGCTGTTATATCAGCAGGGGTGCCATCTAACCATTTTCTAGAGAGAGGAGCTTGGCTGGCTCCGCTCAGGACGCAGCTAATATCAGCAGTGCCACCAGATTTTACTACGTCTCCGTTTGTCGTGATTGTTACGTGGTCTAGGTCAACAGTGGAACTTACACTTCCACCAGCACTAGCCGTAAACTTGCACGTGTACGTCTGATCAGACGACACGCTGGACAGGGTTAATTTGGCTATTTTGTTGGATCCAGTGTAGTCGGTCGACAAAGTGTGAGTGCCATCAGGGCTGATGGTACTGCCGCCCTGGGACCACTCAGCGGTGGGGTTGGCACCGTCTGACACCCCGGCAAGGGTACAGGACACCGTAGAGGAACCCCCAGTAACTATAGCATTTCTAGTTGGCGTTACTGACACAACGTCAACAATACCGGTACCTTGAGCTGCACCACCTGATGTTAAAGCAAAGCAGGTCAGTGGAGTTAAGTCTGAAGATACTGAACTTGCCTCGAGTTTTGAGTTCACAATCTGGTTCCCTGATAAACCCAAATCAGCAATGGTATAACTCACTCCATCAGCCGTAAAGGTACCAGGTGCTGCTCCGATGACATTCCCACCAGGGTTTTTCCACTGATAAAGTGTTAAAGTTTCGCTGCTACTAGCAGTAACAGTGCAGGTGATAGTTCCAGTTTCTCCTGACAGAACGGCATCGTTAGTGACGGTGACGGACACTGCAGCTAGAGAGGGTGCGGGTGTCAGCAGGACCAGCAGCACTACCAGGTAGCCCCGGTGTGATTTCCATTTCTCCATGTCCCTGAGTGATGATGTCACGTGAGTGATGATGTCACGTGAGTGATGATGTCACGTGAGTAGTGCCCGGTAATGGTGTTAACATTAGCGAAAGCGAACTTAAAACAAGTGATGAAGTGACCAAGTTGAGTTAATCATGAGTGAATCAGTAAAAACGGGAGAATCTACAAAATACTGCTGCACTTTCACCAGAGAGCAAAGAGGAAATTAAACTTCTCCGGACAATATCGTACGTGAATCAAATGCTGTGAATGAGTTGTATGCTGAAGTCGGATATGTATACGATTCTTATATTTTCACATTTCACGGACGTTTAAAATCATGTATCTCTTTTCGACAAAACAGGAAAGTCCTAGAACAGAAAAGCGCACTAGATAAGATGCAGAAAATATAATGAGTTATAGGTGACGTTCAAGAAAATCGTGTTTCGCTTATTAAACTAAACTCAATAACAGCTCTGAGTAGGTGTTAAGCTACAGAACCGACGGTTCGAAAACTCAAAACCAAAAGATAATACCAAGCACAAAACGTTAAGACTCGTCAAAATTCGATACGACGAAACAACAATCAATCAAGCAAAAACATCCAAGAAGCAATGGCGTATGACTAAGCGCGACTGTGGATGATACAAATACAATTGATAAACGACGCCACTATTAGCAAGTAGAGTGCCGCGAGGCTGTCCCGGACTCAGAGGTTGATACTCGCCGTACAGTGGAGCGAAATAGACACGTGACATAGTTCATAAAGAGTTGGAGATAGAGAGAAAAGTGAAAGTTTTTAACTAGCATTGTTTTGATTGCAGTGCAGATGACGGTGGTGTGACGTTAAGTGCCATGCTTGCGATAATATTGGTATACCTTTAGAAATCACGGATGAATATATAAAAGGTTTTCTCATAAGTTTTATCTTTGTTTTAATGCAAGCCGAGAATTATAAAAAGGCGGATAGTCTACTTTGTCTATAGTAAGGTTGCGGATTGTTTTAAAGTTGATCTCCTACGTAGAGCTAGAGAAAGTTTAAAGCGATCGCAGCAAATTTGATAACTTGGCACGTACAAAGATGAGGAATACACACCAAGATGATCAGCTCTATCCAGGGGTCCCCTGGACATTATGCCATCATCAGGATGACCCAATTTTTAAAGAAATTATTTTGTTGCAGTCTTATGAGGTGAAGCCTGAAATGTATCCTTTCACCGAAATATGTAGAAAATATAATCGAATTTCAACATGGCTGATCAAGCTTATATTATACGTAAAGGAATGGTATTATTTTAAGATATTTATTTAAGATAAAAGTCATTATGCATGAAGTAACGTGAAAATTTGAATAAACATGCATTTTCAATGACGTCAGATTAGAATCAAAGTTTTACTCATAATGTTGCTTACAAAATATTCTGGGAATATCAAAACATGCTCGGTTTATTGGCCCCGTCTCAAGCAATTATATTGTAAATACTGTCGGCTGTGACCGGGGACTTTGTAGGTGCAGTCTATTTGACTTTAGCCAAATATTTGATATTTCTATGCTTCATATTCAATGACAGACGGTTAAAAATCTGATGAAAGGCCAACTAATTACAAATAGTAAAGCTGAAGCTGTTATTAGCTTATCAGGATTTTGTTATCGAATTTTAATTGGCATAATTCATATATTCGAATATGGAGTACACCTTAGTGCATGAGACCCAATAATCAAAGAGGCAATGAAGCAGTGTGGTTTACATAAAAACTGCATTATGTCTAATATATTTCAATGGGAATCACAGGAATGCGTATGCATACTGGTTAAGGTTAAATATCTTATTAGTATTATGCTTGATCTTATTACTTATAAGGTTTAATTGATGTATTCAAAGTCTAAGTTAACCAGTGGAAGTGGCTTAAAATTAAATTGCGGTTGCCATGAACTGTTAATATCGAAAGTTTGAAAACTTTCAACATATGTGTGTCGAAAAGTTTTCGAAGATATATGTCTCCCTAACTTGATCAGGGTCATAAGTTTAATATTTTAGTTTGTTAATTAAGCAATAAATTTGCCGCTGAAACATCATGCCCAGCCAGTTGATGATCTTTGCAGATTTTAATTTGATCAAAATAAAGAATCTCATCAACCTCTTTTTAACGTTACTTATAACATCTGCGCAAGATTCAAAAATCAGCGCCACTAGACAAGTTGGCAAAAATTTGATTAGCACCTGTAGAAATTCAATCGAGAAGCTGCCAGTTAGTTATACTGAATCCAATTTTATCAATCAACCGTCTGCTCGGTTCCTAGCTGCCATATAAAATCTCGGTACCTCTCCCTCTTGCGACATTTTACAATAGCTACACTTGATTTTTGTTCGGGAATAAGCATCAACTATGAGGATTTTCCTAGTTTTAGCATGTTTTGTCGCAGTAGCTTGGGCGAGAGGAGATCAGGTAAACGGAGTTTTTAAATGTTGGGATATCAAGCAAGAATTTGTGAACTTTAACATTAAAAATTCACCGAATTATTTATGTTAGTAAGCAAGTACTAATAAATTTCTTTGTTTAAGTCGTGTTATATCGTCAAGCTAATGATATTGCGAGCGCCAATTACAGTACATTCACGAAGCTTTCTAATACACTTTGAGGTGAAGAAAGTAAAACTTTAACATGATGGAGCTGATAGCTATAAGCGAAAAAACAAAGCCTATTCAAAGGGCCGTGGTCACGACTGCAATTCACTTTAGTATCAGATGCTATAGTGCTAAAGCAATGAAAGAAATTGTGGCGGACGCATCATATCAATGCTTCGTCAGTACTGTACTGGAGAACAACGCTAGGCAAAATACTTCACTTTTAACAAGCGTGCGAAAATTAAATTGCTTACAATTGAACAATTGTGAACACATTCAATCAATATAATCATGTCGCAAGGTAAGTTTGCCAATAGCATGAAATAGGTATGAAACAATGTTGAATGCTTACATTTACAAGTTAAAACTTAAATGGGATCACGAACTAGATTATTACTATTAGCTGGAAAAATAAGTTTTTCTATCCAGAAAATTCTATCCAACAAAATTGCCTTTTTCTATCAGGTTTTCCCTCGATTGCAAACAAAAAATATAAACCGCGCTTGTTATACTAGTCTACATAAAAGGAAAAAATATCCGACCAAGTTTCTAATCACCGTTAAGCATTAATGAAGAAATTTAAACAGTAGATCTTGTAACATGCTATTGCATAATTTGTAATACTAGATATCTCAAAGATGTCATCGGTTCACTGAGCTGGCTGCTGCAAACTGATATAAAATTATGCTGTAAGCAAATTATAAGATAACTATTCTCCTCCAAACAACAAACTGAAAAGTTATGTCCAAGTCAAAATTTTTGTCGAAGTTCACAATGAAATTAAGAAAGTCATTAATTAACAACCAAAAAAATTACAAAATCTGAACTGAATGTCTGACAAACTGGAAATTGATAAATTGAAAATTGACAAACTGACAAACTGAAAATTTATCAACTTAAATTTGAACAACCATTAACCGAAAAACCAATAAACTATGTTTAAGCTGACAAGTTAGTACTACAAGACTAACAAAACGATAAGACTAACTAAACGACGAGACTAACTAAACGACAAGAAAACTTACCGATAAGACTAACTAAACGACGAGACTAACTAAACGTAAGGACTAACTAAACGACTCCGAAGGTCCAGGACATCATCGAGGGCTACCTATTCGACCTGACAGCTGGTGATGGGAACGGGAATGGATTTAACTCGATCTGCGAACCGGAGTTTGTGGAGCTACTCGAAGTGCTGGGAGTGGAGGACAACATGATCAATCAGTTGACGGCGGTGCGGGATGTCTACTTTTGCTAAACTGTGAGAATTTTGAAATGTATCGTTTTCTTGTTTGGATTATGGCTGACTCGATACAAATTAATAACTTTTCCATTCGATTTCTCAAAAACTTGAGGTGCAGTTTACAATCTTTGTGGCTGTAATAAATTTGAACAATAAACAAGAAATGACCGAAATATAAGCATGATGAAAGCAGACGTACAGTAGCTACAGTAGCACAACTTATCCAAGTTTGACTTTACAACTCCAAACGTCAGAATTGTACCAAAAATACTTTTCACCAGCGTGAGAAAGTTAAAATGTAGATTGTCGTTAAGCAGCTTTGTTCTGCAATTCTTCAACTCTAAAAAACAAAACACGTGACCAAACGTATATCAAATTTATTGTTTTTGAACAGTTCTTTTTTCTTTTTTTTCAATTAAAGCAAACACATTCAATCTCAACAGAAAAAGAAATGATAATTTCTATAAAATATCTTCACTCGATAGCGTCACACTTTTGAGAAGAAATAAATTATAAGTCGTATGTATCAAATATATCCTCGAATGACTTTTTGAATTTTTTCCCTGGCCTTAAAATCCAGATTTCGAATGGTTTACAAATGTTTTAGGTAGAACAAAGCTTGTGCAGATCGGTGAAGGTGAGATCTCGAATCTTGTCCGGGGCAAGGTTAACACCAGCGTCCCTGGACAACAGCGCTGCTAGCTCCACTGCCATCAGAGAATCCAGTCCGAATCTATATAAGTGGGGGAACGTTATTGACAGAAAATGTCTATTATAAAAGTCGATATTTTTACAACAGAAAAAATTTAACCAAACAGCAATCAGTAATACTAATATTCTGAAATCCTGAAATAGAGTTGAACTCTTATCAAAAGCACTCTACACTGCACGGACCTGGACAAAAGCGTATCCCCGTGTGCGAGAAGATCTTTAACCCCCAACACTCGTGACACTCTGCATAACAAAGCAGCTCCTTCTCCTGAATAAGTTAGGATGTTCGCGCTTTCAGATATTTTCATAAGTGTCGTTATGGCGTGTTTTAGCCCACAAATCATTTAGAGCGGCTTTTTAAGAAGATTCGGTCCTGTTCCACTATCAACCTCTGGCTGTATAACATAACATTGATTTCATAATCATCCCCCTTCTATCGTCTATGAAATTATGAAAGAGATTAGATAAACAGTTTCTTCCATGTCCAGATAAGTTAGCAATAAATGATAAAGTAAACCTGATGGGTCTGGAGCCTGCTTGAATGGAACGTAGACCAGAACAACTCCCTGTAAGTCGTACTGTAGAACTTTCTGGAGACACTTCTGGAAGCAGGGTATCGACATAGGAGCAGATCCGCAAACCTGCAGGAGATTACCGTGATGTCTAGACTAGAGATACTGAAATTTTAAACTATAATTTTTTCAGATCTATATGTTTGAATGCTCAGTCTCTCAGTATTGTTTGTACACTTAAACATAATTTAGTCCCTTCCTGACATGTTTTAATCACACGCACCTGCTTTATCGAAACTCCCATCCCAACCCTGATCAGTCCCCACTGGATGCTGATCGCGGGAAGTCCCTCCCCCACTCTCTCTCTGCAGATACTGTCCACCGCAGAATTTGCGAACCCGTAGGAGGACTGTCCAGCGTTCCCAAACGCTGCGACGATCGAGGAGAAGCAAACAAAAGTTGAAACTTGATCTGAGAACCTCCGGCTAGCTCTGTCAAGGTTTCTAGCACCTTGAACTTTGACCCGGACAACTTTCCTCCAGGATTCAGGAGTCATAGTGGAAAAGATGGTGTCGTGAAGTGCTCCCGCCAGGTGGAATACCCCCACTGAGATTTGGTAAGTTAAGATCACTGTTTAAGTCTATATAATGGCCGCTTATTTTATGAAAATAAATTCTGCAATATTCTAAAAGCAGAAATTTCACGCCACCGCTGATCTGATTCACTTATCATCAAATATGTCAATCTAGATCTAAATGTGCATCCAAATTGCTAAATCGGGACAGGTCAAAAATGAAATGCTCATAAATGTTTACCTATCTTATAAGAGGAAAATATTTTGTCCACAAATTTCTCATCAGTCACATCTCCAAACTCTAGACTAAGGGAACTACCCGCGCTTTTTAAGGCGTTCAAGGCTAGCTGGGTGCCGGGAGAGGGTCGCCTTCTCCCTAATAGAACTACAGAACACCCTGCATCAACCAGCCACGTTGCCAGCTGAAATACAGTGGTCTGTTAGTTGTTTGGTTAATTAATACCTAGTAACCAATCAAAAGCTAAAATGCAATACACTTATTTTCTAGCTTTTCACAGCAAAAATCTGTTTCCTCTATCATTTTCTAGTTGATGAATATCTTGATTTTTCTATCCTGACATTGCCTTGGAGATCAGGCTTCTGGTCTACGCATAGATAAGTTTTATACGCTTGTTAAATAGTCAAATGTGGTTTGAGTTTATTGATCAAAGTTAAGAGATTTGAACAAACCTCAATTCCCAAAGCTCCAAGCCCTCCTGTGATCAGGTACTTCCCAGTTCGATCAGGTCTAAACTCTGTAATGTGAACTGTGTTTGTCTCATTTCCTGCTGGCTGGGACAATGCTTCTCCGTTTTCAACTGCTGGTTCATTATCTTCTTTGTCCTCACCAACCTCCATGTTGATGATTACCTGGGATAATTAGTAATTATTTGCTGTTAAGAACTGCACTTTCAATGCCGCATCATATAGAAATGCTGTATCGTTAGAGACCTTAAAGTCATACGACTATCTCTAAGAGACCGGAAATCACAAGCGATTGATTTATGTTAGACTGACTCTGATAGCCACCGGCAAAATAACCCCACAATATTTTCAGCAAACTTACCTTCCCCTTGTGCTTTCCACTGGTGATATATTTGAGAGCTTTAGCCACATCAGTAAAGATAGTATACTGAAGTGGAACAACCTCCCCGCTCTCCAGCCCCTCCGCAAACAATCCATGAACTTCACCCCAAGCTGTTCTACTCCGCTCCCTCCACAACTCATCGAGCTGAACCCCGTGGATCTGACAGCCCCTGATCAGAAGGGTGGCGGGAAGGGGGCTGTTTGTCTGCATGTCGTATTTTCCGATCTCTACAAAGTGTCCTCCTGCTTTGACACATCTGGCACTTGCTAGGAGCAACTTACCTGACAAAACGTAGAATTATGTAAAAAATGTTAAATTATGTTTAATATGCACAGTTATGTACAATATATACAATTATGTACAATATGTACAATTATGTACAAAAATAAGGCTCCGTTATTTTAAAGTTGGTTTTTAAAGATTTGGCAGAATATAATAGCTTTTGAAAGACCACCCTTATCAGAAATGCGGCTGCAGACTAATCACCTGGACTGAACAACGTGCTAACTAACCAGACAGACTGTTCAGGACAATGTCCACTCCTTTCCCTCGAGTTCCATTCAAGACAGTTTTAACAAAGCTCTGTGAGCGGGAGTGCCCTATGTTCTCTCGTTTCAGATCCGGAAAGATTGAAAGGAGGTAGTTTCGTTTGTCAGCTGAACTTACTGTAGTCCAAACATCACAGCCTAAAATGGTGTGTCACTGTTTCTCCAACCATGATAATTGATGGAACTCGATCCAATAATAAACTGAATTATCGTGATAATGATAGACTCCTAGGATAAAAATCATCAAAAAAGTCTATACGAAAATTTGGAATGAAGATGAATGCCTTACAGCGGTATACTGGTGTATACCTACCTCTGTTGAAGGCGATACGCAGAGCAGCTGTCCCAACAGCCCCCGCCCCGCAGTGGACCAGGACTGACTGTCCCGAATGTAGCCCTGCTCTAGCTACCAGACCGTAGTAAGCTGTACAGTAGGCTAGTGGTAATGTAGCTGCATCTGCTAGGGACAGTCTCTGTGGTACCTGGTATTGGGGTTGTTTTAGTTGTATAGATATATATCATGGTCGGTAATATACCGGTACGTGAAACTAAAAGGTTTGGTGAAAATAAATAAACTACTATGTTTTTATCGTGGGATTCTGGGAAGGTGGACTCTATTTATATCTTACCTCCCATCTCAGATGAGAAAAGCCCTCGATGTGTGTTGCTAGTCCCTGACAAGGAACTATCCCCATCACCTTCTCTCCACCAGGTGTTGTGCCAGAGTATTCAATACCCAGCCGCTCTAAGACAAACTTTTTGTGAGTAAATTTTATGCTGCGTTTATACTTAAGAAAAACTAGCGATTAAATCATGGCGAGACTAAGTAGCAAGCTTATAAGTTCGGGATAGCCTGTACTCCTGTAGCAGGCAACGCCAGAACCTAATGCTTCTGCAGACTCATACAAGTGAAATTAAGCAGAAAGATAAATCAGGCGAGGCAGTGATCCCAATCACGGTACTGGTAGTCATCCAATGAAGTTGCTTTTTGCTGCATCAGTTAGTACAGCTCCCAATTTAACCCTCACACACGATTTCTCGAGCATTCGGCTAGGTGGACCGTGAGGCTGCATAGATCTGATGGACTCCTTAGCTGAGCGTTAAAGACGCTCACCCCACGACTAGGCAGCACTGGGATTCGAACTCGCAACCTCTAGATTACGAAACTGACATTCTAACCAACTGCGCCACCTAGCCGTTTAAAGCAAGACTAAGCAAGCAAATATCTGATCATATCTGATCATATTATAATTCTCACTCAAATTCGATGTGTTTCCGTCGTACGGGAGGGTCGAAACGTTAAGTCTCCTGGAGGCCACCATCGGGTCTCTGAAGTTAAGGGCACTGTAAGTGACTTGGATTGCCTCCTTTGAGAAGAAACTCTTCGTCCATGTCAGAGATGTCATGTCACCTGGTTTTGAATTATTAGAAAAACGATAGTTTATCATGCCACTCAAATATTTCATGTCCACCAATTCAGTTTGTTAATTCTGCTTTCTGTTTTATACTTATAGTTCTTACTCCTCAGAACACGCGCAGCTAAAAAGCAGAAGAACTGAAAGAAAATACAAAAAATACAACAACTCCAAGAAACCTGGCGATAGAACTTCACAAAAGAACCCAGTAATCTTATCCCTCACTTCGGAAAGTGCAACCTTGGCAATCTTCTTCTCAATAAGAGGTGTGTAAGTGTACGTTCCAGAAACTTCTTCTTTTCCTTAACGATGTAGCTATTAGTTTCGTAATGCAGTGGAAATATCTTTATTTTTTCTTGAAGTTCGAACTGCTTCAGGAGCAAAGGACTGTGAAAGTAAAGCAAGTGCCATTATATGCCACAATGGTTACCTGGTGGAGTGAGGACTGTGGAGTGTCGAACAGTTAAATGTTCCTGTCTCAAACATCTTGCCAGACCAATCTCCCCACCACTTCCGGTCAGAGCTATCTCTCGCTGTTCCGTCGAAATCATCTAAAAAAAGGGAATTTAGAATCAATAGGTTTTTGAATTATAAAACTGGTTGAACCGTACCAATCAGAATTCAAATCTTTGTCATCTTGGTAGTTGGCTTAGCTTCGACTGATAGCGTAAGAACTCAAAAACAGTTCCAGAAGTTATTTGTCGGAAAACGAAGATAAATCTGTTTGCAACTTAGCTTAACTGCAAACCTTCTCTTTAAGCTGAGCGAGAAATAAACCTTCATCGTCAACTTTAATTCGTTTAATAACTTTGCCTTGCTTTTTTCTAATCATCACTGCCTGAAACATGGACATTTTCATCAATAATTCCAACTGAATCTGACCAATATTTTCATTTTGAATTGATAACTTTTTGAAATACATCTGTTGCAATATGTGATAAATTTTATAAGTTTGCCCATTCTACTTTTTAAAGTACACCCAACATCTCTCACACAAAATTACCGCAAGTTGATTAAAATTACCTGACAATTTACTCCATCTCTTCTCCACAATAAATCAACATCTTTTTGATGATGGAAAACTTTATCAACTGCCACAATGTCACCTGGTTCAGTCACTAAGATTTCATTTAACCCCGTTAACTTGTGTACCTTTAAAAGTAAATTATTGAACTATCGACACTCCTTTAGTTTTTACATGTTTTTTTTATAAAATCTCATTTTGTGCAGATCACTGTCCCTTGTTCGTCAGAACTAAACGTGCAGTATGTAAATTAAGTCGTAAGTTAAACATAAGTAGTTATGAAGTATCGAATCGAATAATATTAAGCATATCGTTCAAAAGATAGTCGTTTGAAAAAAGTTTAACGACGTTCTGTAGCTGGAACTTTTACAAAAGTTTTAAAGCGATTATTGCGAAGCACTTACTTGATTGACGATAACAACGGTATCACGCACAATTATTTCATTGAGACTTCTAGTATCATCTACAATGTTATTGTGCTTGAATGCATGGTTGAGGATAAGTAGAGCTGAGGAGGGCGTGCCATTTGATTTGAGGTGCTCGAATAGGCTCTGGAGGTTTTCGAAGGTGTTTATGACCAAGGTTTTAGCAGGAAACAGCTGAAATATACCGGGAATGAGCTTTATAAAGCTAACAAATCAATTTTTACAAACACGTGTTCTGAAAGATGAAGTTTCTATACTTTGTTTTATAAGAAACATGTGCCAAAAATAAATAAAGAGTTTTGCAAACCTTTTCACGCTCCTTTAGACCGAGATCAAAGTCCGGACTGACGAGGAAGACGGTGACCCGCTGATCAAGATGTTCAAAAGCGATGTCTAAACCACTTTTTAGAGAGTCCATCATCATGACGGTGTTAAACAAGATATCACCAAGAACTGTAGACAATGACATTGGCGACTCTTTGTTTATAAGAGACTTTAGAATGACAGTACTCTCTAAAGCCGTCTGCAAAGTACTAAAGTCCTCAACACTTCCGTTAAAAGTCATAAGCTGTTTTCTGTATTCAGTAACAAGGGTGCTTTCTCTGTTATTTGTTTCAACAGTTGGGGATAATGTCTCGGCCATCATAACTACTTCTTCTTTATACTTACGTTCAACTACCGTCCCTGCGACTTTGTAGACAAAGAGGCACTCTGCACTCCAACTGAAATAAGTATTGTTTGTATTGTGCGACCAATGTTGAAAATTATGTTGAAACCGTTGAAATCGCGACTTCAACAATTGGTACTAGTAGAAATAAAGATAATTTGAAACCATACCAATCAAACTTCGGACTCCCTTGTATCTTGATCTCTGACTGATGCTGCATTTCTTTGTACTTCACGCAGTCAAATATAAGTTTTGTTATTCTACTCGGCAAAGCTAGTTTTCTCTTGTTATTGTTGAACACCGAACTTTGGAGAACACTATCGATCAGCAGGACCTGTATTGATGACAATCGTTCTTTTTTCAAGATTAATAGATATTGTAACGAATTTTATATGTTTTACGTTTTATGAGGCGAGTGGCTGAAAGTGAGGCTTGAACTCCCAACCTTTCCGCCAAAGAACTTATGCTAAACCACTACACCACCATCACCCTGCACGGGTGTAGAAAACTCACCTTTTTACCCTGGTCCCAGTTCACGAGCGCTACATCTAACTCGGGTGTCTGCCTGTACTTTTTTATCATTCTAAAATCGTCTTCGTAACAGTACCCTCTTAAGTTCATCTCTTTGTAGAATGCTTGTGAGGAAACCTCATGGATGTTTGGATGAGCCTTAAATTAGATAGCGTGACGCCGTGCAACGGTTTTCGATTAGGTGACTGCTATCAATGATGGAAATCGTTGAGATAATCAACTGGACAGTTCTAATAATTTTCATTGCGTAGCAAGTAGAAAAACTTAAAATTTTGACCTACCCACTCTTCTTCTGCCATGATGCTCCTGTCGCAATTAGTCTTTTGTTGCTTTTCATTGCTCCGGGGAATCCTAAACTGTCCACGACAATATATGTTGTCTTGTTCCTGAAGACAGAAATCATATCAACAGAGGCAAAATCATAACAAAATAATATTGATCAGACGATAGATATAACCTTCATTTGCCTACCACTTCTGAAGACAAAAAACTTGATATTATGATTTAACATTTATCCTAATATGATAATTGAATTTCCAACTAACTTCAACGACAAACACTTCCAGAGCAACGTCCAGGTGCACCTTCAATGTTATCTTGTCTCCACTGAGGGGTAACGCTCGAGCAAAGGTAATGTCCGACAGTTCTATTTGTCTTGTTCCTTTCTGAGGTTTAATGAAAAAATTATACGTCCTAGTGACAAAGCATAGCTTTTACAAAAATTTAATAGTGCGAATCTTATAGGTTTCATATCAAGGTCTCTAATAGAGACTCTCTATGTCTAAGTCTATTGAAATCAAGATTTAATTTTGACTCAATTTTGTCCCTACAAGAGTCTCGGTGATAGTATCAAGAACAGCAGTCAGATAGCCAGCTCCGGGAAATATAGAAGTGTTATCTATCTTGTGTCCTGAAATATAGAAGTGACATATCCACTTGTATCCTGAGAAAAAAGCACCTCCAATAAATGATCATAAAATCTTTGGACTAAACGGTAACGCCCGACTATCGCAGCTTAAAGACCGTTAGATGCGACGGATGGTTATATTTTGTTAAACGGTTTCGAAAGCATCTTCAAACTCAACTAAAGACCTGATGATTTAAGTAGGTATTATACAAGTAGATACTTACCAAAAAGGTACTTGTCCTTGCCATCCAGGCTGTAAGTAAACGTCTTGGAGTGTAAGGTGTTTTCAGGTTTCAGCGTTGGAACCGTCATGAACTCATCATATCTAAAAACATCATAATGATAAAGGGTGATTTGGTCAGTTTTGTCAATACTGCAACTTGTTCATAGCACCAGTACCATGAAATCAAGATGAAATGAAATAACACCTCAGGAGTCAGGGCTAAGTGACGGGGTGTAGTAAAACCAAAAGTATTCGTAAAGTGCACTTATTCTTACAAACTCACTTGGGGCTAAGTGACGGGGTGCACTAAAGCTAGAAGTATTCGTAAAGTGCACTTATTCTTACAAACTCACTTGGGGCTAAGTGACGGGGTGTACTAAAGCTAGAAGTATTCGTAAAGTGCACTTATTCTTACAAACTCACTTGGGGGTGTACCAGGTCTGAGAGTGTTCCCATTGCACCACGTGACCTACAGGTCCAGTCTTACTCAAGTCCGCACCTTTGTCTGCTAGGTGAATCTTGTGTCCATGCAGATAGAGTTCTCCTAAAGTCCTCTCAAAACTCACTTCCTGACAAAGTTAAGCGTTTTGAAGATAAGGATATTTAGAGGAATTATAAAAGACCAGGTAAATTATAGTTGCATGGGAGTTATAGTTCCATTGAAACCTTACGGATTGTGAAATTTATTCATCATCTATTGGAAGGTGATTTGGGGCAGGTATCTTGGATTACCTGCTCAATACTCACCGGCTTATCTTTAGAACTTAAAAATATCAACGTGTTTGGAAGATCTCTGAGCATGGGTTTTATAACAGGATGAGCTCCAATCTGTAAAAACAAACTGAGAAAAATATCACAGTGGAGCAAGATTGAGATGTCGTTAAGCAAACTGATAGTCGCATGACTGTCACAAAAGCTATGGTATTTATAAAATATGATTGACGGTATTATAAAGCTACGCAGGAAAATTTGATCCCGATAAAGGATAATGTTGACCTCCAAGAGAAGAGCGTCTGATGGTATCTTAGCAGCGGCCCCGGTGAATCTGACTGGAAGCTGGAGGTTGTTGGAGAGGTACTCCCTGCTGAAGGGGGCCTGGCCAGAGGAGGATACCCATTGTAGGGTGGGTTCTCTAACCTCTGCAACGTCACGGTTAAATTTGTAAACTGTAAACCTGTTCTGCTTTCATACAAGCATTCATCTCATGAACTTAGTTGACAGATTATAAGAGAGACTCACTTACTGTAGATCTGTGCTCTAAACTCAATACATATAATAAAAACTATTGAAATGACGTACCCGTAATAATCCTGTGAAGTTTAGCAGTAAACTTGGAAGTGGCAGGTCTGACAAGGGAGGAATGAAAAGCTCTGTTCCCACTCTTGATGAGTCTGGCAAAGAGGCCCTGCTGGTGTAGGTTGTCCAGCATGTTGAAGATGTTACTTTGCAGACCCGACATCGTTACCAACTTGGGAGCGTTGTCACAGGCTACCTGCAACAGAAAAGTTTGGGTATAACTGTGCAGATCTTTCTTTTGTGTATCGCATTTAGTAATTTTTTTGAGGCGATACGAGTACAAAATCGCTGTTGAATCAGCGATTAATCGTGAAAGTAGAAGTAAACCCTAACCTCGACTTCATACTTGACAGCGATATCCTTAGCATCCTCCCAAGAACAAGCAACAACCGCCATAGCACCAGTCTCACACAGAGACACTACCTTTCCTCGAGCATGAGCGGTCAAAATAAACTCGTGCCGGTTAAGACAGCCTGCTGCGAAAGCAGCGGCGTGTTCTCCGAAACTGTGTCCTAAAACTCCGGCAATCGGAATTTTGTGAGCTCTCAATAGCTCTATCTGGAAAAAGCATAAGTAAGCGCAGGCTGACATATACACAACAGTTATTTTTCTGCCCAATAACTACGTTAAGCAGCACCCAAATAATGAATATGTCTGGAGTACTTAAGAGTTAAGATTGATTGATATTGCCAGCAAAAATTCACTGAAATACCTGCAGGCATTGCACCACTGCCAATCCCACAAACAAGGACTTTGGGTCGTCAAATAGGCGGATATCCTCAGAGTAAACCAGTCTCGTGAGATCGAAAGAATGCATGAGAAGAAGCTGGGTAAGATCCTCCAGTATCTCGGCACAAAAGGGGTTCTGGGAGTACTGTTTGAGCATGCCGACCCACTGAGACCCGACTCCGCTGCAAATTAACCAAATAGGTGGAGGACTTGATGGGCTTTGTCTGATCTCAACTAATTTTCCTATTTTGTAACCTGGATTTGTTTTTAGGTTGTTGTGAAATGTGAAACCTAACAATATTAGTTTGGATCATGATCAATGAAGTGAAATTCACGGACTTAAAATCTGACTTAGCCAAGCTCCAACCCAGCCGAAAACTTGGCCAAACATTACCTTACCTCTAAACGGGAGGTGAACACTGTTGGCCCCGATCATACATTCCTGCAACAGTCTCCCCTCCCCAGTACGCTCATTTTCTGCACAGAACTCCAAAACAGCCTTGACAGCTTCCTCTGTTCTCCCTTCCCCAAACTGTGGTCTGTCTCTTGCCGTTAGTGCGGACATGGTGGGTAGTTTCTTGTCGGCGGCGGTGCAACAAACTGTCGGCTCTGTCCTGCTCTGTGCAATAAAGTGTTAATAAGTGATATTGTTCATAGTACGACTAGATCACTGGAGTGTAAACTGTTAAGAGAAATAATGCTATTAGTTTGGGAAAAGTTTTATTATGAATGAAGGTAAGAACTTGGAGAAGAATACTTTTCGCATAAGAGGACTAAGAGATCTCTGTTTGTCTTTGAACTTTATAGAGAGTTTTGGATGTGATACCCTTTTCATGCTTAGCCGATTCCTGAAAATTTGTATAATTTTGTAATTTTATTAATCTGATTGATACATCATAAAACAATTCCTGGCTCCTGTTGCAATTCCAGTGATTAAGAAGCTAAATTCTTGTCTGTTGTCGCCATTGGTACCATTGTCGGTACCATTGTCGCCATTAATGCCATTGTCGCCATGTTACAACCATTGTCGCCATTGAAATTCCAAATGATCCATTCACACTGAGTGGTGATCGTGAGAAAGGTATTGCCATCGACTATCGAGTGGTTCCGTTGGATCCTTTATAATGGATCCAATGGTCGCCAATGGCGCCAATGTCGATTGGGACCACCATTGGCACCACTGACCGATGGGACATCCATTTGTTTCATTGAGTGGATCAATTGGCGCCAATGGCGCCAATCGCCTCACTCACCAAACTATATGACTTTTTTGCCAATTCTTGTCTGTTTAATTTCTGTTTGTTTAATTTCTGCTCTACCGAACCTGACATCGTGCTCGCACCACTCCCGTTTCATCTCCTCATCTTCAAACGTGACAGTGCGAGGAAGCCCCTTCTCCGACACTCTGCTCAAAATTATGTGAGAGAAGTTCCCCGTTCTACCCAGATCGTTAATCCCAACCAGCTTGAGTTTGTCTTTATGAAGGAGCAAGCTTGCCTGGAGAAGTGCGAATAGTCCGGCAGCACTTTCGTAGTCAACTTTTCTTTCCTCTCCTGATGTTACTGCGTTAGACATACGCAGGAGTTTCAAGAAGTTGAAAAATCTGTGTTCAATATTTATATTTCATAACATTATACACCGATCTTAAGAATCATGGATCAATAATCTGAAAAAAAAACTAATTTACCCAT
Organism: Mnemiopsis leidyi; assembly: GCA_000226015.1. NCBI lineage: Eukaryota > Metazoa > Ctenophora > Tentaculata > Lobata > Bolinopsidae > Mnemiopsis > Mnemiopsis leidyi. Next base: position 108,970 of record JH154988.1, on the reverse strand, counting down.
CTTATCAGAGCTGAATATCTTCGCAGTGACGTAACGTTCAGCTGTATCAAAACCAGGGATTGTAGCCAGATCTACTTTATCGACTGTATCTGGATCTGTAGAGATATTTTAGATCAACACTGTGCTGTTTATTCATTACGACAATGGGTCAGGATATGCATGCACATTTTAGAATCATTTTGCCTATGTAAACTTATTTTGCCTATGTAGTACGTAAAACAGTAATCTTACTCCTATACTTCTGACTGACGAAATTCTATGACCAAGATACGAAATTCATCACCTCTCCTTCCTAAAATACATCTGAACTACCAACCAACATGTGCTGCAAGGTAAGTCTTCATGATGGCAGACTTGATCAAGTCCCCCTGTGGTGGTGAACCCAACCACGTACAAGACACTCCCTTCACACGGCAATACGGACGGACTGTCCGGGACTTCTTTGTGAGGAGCACGGCTATCACCGCCTCGCCCCGTGTTAGCTTAGCACCTCCGGCCGTCAGCTCTAACCCTGGGTAATGGGTAATTAATTACGTAATTATATTGGATGTAGTTATAGTTTTGTCATTCAATTTCATATTGTTCGCAAGGTAACTTCTCTTACTCTTAGAGAAGATGTAGAAAAGTATAAAATTCAAATGTCTCACTCTCCCTTTAAAAGAAAACTATTTAAGTAGCAGCTTATTAGTTTCACCTATTTGAACGCCGGGTTTGAAGATCAAGTTGGTTGCCCCGACAACAGCAAAGTCGCACTTTCCCGCCTCCAAGTACTGGACTGCCGTGTAAAGGAGAGACCCGCTAGAGGCTCCCCCTCCGTCCACAGTCACACTGGGAAAGTGTGCTCGTGAAATTGTTATTGTTGATGCTTCGATCATAATGTTTGAAATTATGGTAATTTTTGGCAACTCATGCTAACTTCTATTCATGTGAGCAATATTGAGATTAAGATTTCACCAATGAAAACTTTATTGAGAAAACCAGTTCTTCTGAAGTTCCAAACCTGTGTCCTTTGAAGTCAAATGCGTAAGAGACTCGATTGGAATACATTGCTCGACAATTTCCCAGGACCAAGTAGCCATCTTGCTCTGAATCAATTATGAAATGAATTTCTCATTTAATTTTTGTCAGTATATGCAAGATCAACTTAAAGTTAAAACATCAAATATTGATACTGCTCAGAATGATTACAGATCTTATCAAATATTGACATGTGGGTCTCATAAGTAAGAAAACTGGAGAATTAAAGGATCTTGTGTCAAACCCACCGTCTTTGCCACATAGCGCCTCCCCAGTTTCACTGCGGTTACACGCCACCCAGACTGCGGTCTTAGAACCTCGCAGATTCTCTGGGTTATACCCAGCGTCCACTATCGCTTCCCAAACAACCTGGAAAAACAGTGGGCAGGCTTAGAAGCTTGATGCCTTGATAGTAACACGTTTAGCGAGATTTGAAAGAAACAGTCTTACGACTGAAAGTGATGAAAGTGAAACAACTTTAGTTTGTTTTCAAAGATAAAGCAAATCCTTCTCACGATGACTGAGACAAATTCTTTTTTAATGTCTTACAAAAAGAGATATGATCAGGCTAGACTATCGAAATAAACATACCTCCAGCATGAGTCTACATTGCGGATCCAGAGTAGCGGCCATTCGGCTGTGGACCCGGAATGCTCCCGAATCAAACTTGTCAATATTCGTCAACGTCGCTAAGGTAAGATGGTACTTTCAGGTTTTATAAATGTTAAGGCAATAATCTGGGTCAGCACAAATATCTTATCGTCCTCGGAAACAACGTCAATCAACACGGTAAGAATACCTTACCGACATCGTTCTTGATGCCACAGAAGCCTCTGGTCCATCTTGGACCACCTCTCTCCGTTTCTTCTTGGAACCAGTGCTGTCTCCCTGGTAACCTAGCTCCGATTCCAGCTACGACCACCTCGTCCCCCTCTTGTACCGGATTGCACCCTCCCTTCATCAACAGTAACACTCAGCACGGATTCAGCTAAGTGATGACAATTTTAGAAAGTAATCATTCACATTGTACGTTACTTCATTAAAGATTTATTGAGTGTTGAGGCTCGTGTTGATCTTAACAAACTTGGAAAATTACATGTTCGTTACTGAAAGCCTCAGCTCGTAGGAGCAGCAAAATGTGGCACGATATAAAGTAGTATGTATCGAGAGTATTGCACAACTGAACTCCGCTCGATTACAGACTATAATGGTGCAAACAGCAGATAGCCAAGAAAAATTGGTAGATCATCGATTGCCACGCTGTTGTAATCCATACCATTGAAATTTGTTGGTCAACCACTGTGTACTTTCCCTTGACACCACTTGGGCAACGAGACGATTGGTTGGGCGGTCCAGGGTGCAGGTGGATAGTGGTGTTTACCTCTGAAATTGAAGAAGGTATCACTGCCAGTAACACTAACGGTATCACAAACTCGGTATTTAGTTAGGAATAGGAGGCGGTTGGAAATTGTTGCAGAACAATCCTCGATTTTTAAGATATTCGCAGCGGGATTGCTACGCCTGAAGTTGATTACTAGGCTTTTTGACTGGCAAATAATTGGTTATAGTATTGGTTATAGTATCTACTCAGCTATTTTTGGCCTTATGGTTATAGCTCAGTGCAGGCTGTGATCACGAAATTCAAAAAATTTTACGGGAAACAGTTGATGATAATTATAATATGTTAATGATATCGTTTCGTCATTTGTGGAACAAGAACATGTACATGTAAAATTCGGCCAGCCTAGGAATGAACGTTGATTTTTTACGTATTTCAGCCAATTTTGTATGCTTGGATCGCGTACTCTTTGGACAACTTTTATTTGACTTGTTAAAATACACCGATACAGTGATACACATTCTTTTGAAATTTGTACATTAGCGCGCACCCTCCCGTCAAAGTCATACTTGTCGAGATGTTACCCGACCCGCGCGCGGCTCGCAGTTTTCTGCTCTCCTCGCGTTTCGTTAGAACGTTAGACGGATATCATCTCGTCAAAGTCATACAACTTAAAATCAGAGCTCTAGCTAAAGCCTGCTTTTTGACTTCAAAGAGTTAGATAGACCTTGTCGCGGTGATACCCGAGTCTCGCAGCTCGAAGCTAAACATTTCGAATTTGAACGGTAGACGGATATAATATCGTCAAGATAGACCAACCTTGTCATTGCATCTTAAAACTAAAAGTTAAGGTTGTGCCAATCCCATTTCATCGAATACAATTGTTGGAATGAACAATTTAAAAATTCATTTGTGTGATCGACGCGGAAAGGTCTTAAAAAGGATTATAACCGGCGGACTTTGACCGCCGTGGATCAACAAAAGTTCGTTTGCCAAAATGAACGTTTCGGTAAAACGTTTTTGACCAGATTCACCAATAGGCGAAAAAGTCCGCTTGAGTCCAGCGAGTCAGGTCAAATCGACGGCAGATTCGAAAGATCCGCGGAAGATCCGGACACAACAATTAAAAAAAATTAAAAATTAAAAAAAAATTTATACGCAATTATACGCGCAATTATAACAATTATACGCGCAAAAAGTCACGGCAAAATTAATTGGCGAAATTATCACAATTATCACAAAAATTAAAAAAAACTTAATCCAACTACCTTAGTCGAGCAGTCCTTATAGTTGTTTGCTAAACCCGTACATCCCTGTGCGAGATTAACGCGAAATTAGGATTGTCGAGGTGTTACCCGACCCGCGCGCGGCTCTCGCGCTCGCAGTTTTCTGCTCTCCTCGTTAGAACGTTAGACGGATATCATCTCGTCAAAATTAGGACCGACGCGCGACGCAAAAGCTCAAAATAGGGCGCGCGCAGCGCGAGCCACAGGGCTATGCTGGCCTAGCAAAAACATTATTTATTCTACATTTTATTATTATTTAAATTATTATTTGATATTAGCTTCGTAGCAGCCACTGCACTGTGCGCGGTGCAGTGGCTGCTACGAAGCTAATATCAAATAATAAAATGTAGAATAAGCCTTTTCCCGCCACCTCTGGTGGCGCGCGCCGCGCAATAGGGCTCTGGTTAGATCAAATTGTCTACAACAATAATCAAAGAAAAACGTAAAGAGATCAACGCAGCGTCGCAGTGTCAGGTGATAAAACTGCACCTAACCAGGGGCTTAAATTACGCCGCGCGCGCGGCGGCGCTGCTCTGGTGGCAACGTTGCTACACGTTACCTAGCCCCGCTACCGCGAAGCGCTCGTCGTTGTGGCCGAGCGCAGCCACGCGAAATCAGAAATGGGTCACAACGTGAGACAATTGCAACGCGCGCAACAGGACTCTGGTTAGAGCAAATTTGTAGGTTGATTTGTCGCGGTGATACTCGACTCACGCAGCTAAAGCTGAACGAGACGTTTCGTTAGAACGTTAGACGGATATAATCTCGTCAAAGGTTGATAACCTACTGTTGTAGGTTGATAACCTATTACCGGGCGATGCGCGGCTCTCTCTACGTTGCAAAGCAACAATTAGCCTGAGGTTCCCAGGTAAATAACCTACTGTCGCGGCCATCACGCGCTGTCACGCATTTCTGGCCTGGCGACGCGCATCGCCCGTTGAGAGCAAGTAATAGGAGGGATTCAGTAAAGGAGTTGAACACCTTTTACTAACCACGTCTAATAGTGTGATCATGATCTAAATTTTCAATTTTTTGCAATGGTCCGATCTGATTTATGGAGAAATGTCAAAGATTGAAAAAGATTTGTTTGCATCTGGAGTTCATCAGGGCTATTTTAGCGATATTCATAAAAATATCAACGACCTTCCTGATGATATTTAAAGTAGGGTCAAGCTTTTTGCAGCTGATTCAAAATCATCGCAGTGATACCAGACTCTCGCAGCTAAAACATACAAGTTGTCACGGTGATACCCGACTTCGCAGCGGATGTAATCTCGTCAACATGATATCTGAACGTAAAAACGGTAGACGGATCGGCCGATCGGATTTGTTTCACGTTGTGACCCTTTTCAGCAGGGCTGGGCAACGTTTAGCAGGTCGGATATAATCTCGTCAAATTCAAACTGTTTCTCACCTCTCGTCATGTCAACTTCCGGCGGTATGAATATTCTCTGATATTTGTAACGACCCTGGACAAATAAGCTGGCTAAGCACTGCACCATGCATATTTACCAATTCATTATTCAGAATCAGAATCTGGTCCGACTAGACGACAAATCACACGCGACAGCCGAAATTCGCTATGTCCAATCATAAAGAAAGAGGCACATTTATGATTATTTTTAACGTGCACTGGCGACTCGATGGAGTAATTGGTTCGCTTCAAATGCTCTGAGGCGAGCAGTTCAATCCTGGTTTCGGTCTAGTGCATGTTACCACCCAAGAACATGCTTCTAGTCTGACGATCAGAGGAACATGCATCAGCCAGATTGGCAATGGTTTACCGTAATCGCTGAAATTAGAGATCAGATTAAGACATACGAATCCTATTGTAGAGAAGAAACCACTACTAAAGCGAAAACCACAGTAATGGTTGCTTGCCGGTTTAAATCATATAAGAAAGCTTACAGAGTTCCTTAAAAGTAGTGATTAAAAAGCTGCTATTTCTAAGCAGCAGTGTCTTAAACGAAAAAAGGTGTAACTTTTAAGTGCACATCTGCAGGGTTGATAGATTTAGGGTTTTTGTCAGCTTGAGTATGATAATGATATCCACTGTTCAATATAACCAAATTTCCACTGTGCCTAGTAGGCCGTTTGTGAAATATTGTGATGCTTCTTGTGGACTATTGTCGGGTTTACATTTTCTGAGGGGCAAGAAAGGTTTAGAGGCTATGGCCTATGAGTGTAGATATTTTGTTCAAATAGAAAAATGTGGAGGTTTTTACCTATATGGTTGGATATTGAGCAAATTTTAGAGCACAAGTAAAGATCTGATGTGAAGTAGCTACGGTTAAGAAAAGACACTTTACCTTAGATTTTTGAACTTCAAGACTATTCTCAATCGATTTCTTGTCCAATTTTAGTCTGGGTTCAAAAAAGTTGCCTATAGTATTACAATATTAAGTGTGGTATACAACCCCCACATAACAATGCTTTTTTGCAAACAAGTTGGAGTCCAAGGGGAAAGAGATAGTGACGTTCAAGAGATAGTGAATCGAAAGTTTCAGGTTTGGTAGATATCGTATCCTTCTGCCGCTTGGGCAATCGTTGAAATTTGCTCGGACCCCTTGAAAGGCCTTTAAAGGCCCTAAAAAGCCCAAAAAGTCTACAAATTTGAAGACCATTTGGGACCAAACAGAAAATATCAGGTATTGTAGACTTGTCAGAGATGAATGAATGAAACTTTAAATTTTGCATAGGCAAATGCCCTTAGCGCACTCCTCCAGGATTGGCAAATCTGGGAGTCAAACCCCCGACCTTCTGCATAGAAAGTCTGAGTAGATACCACTACACCACCAACCAATATGCAGGCCTTAGATATGGAGATTTTTGACTTTGAGCTACTTCATATCTTTATTCAGCATAGATGCATAATTCATATCTAATCATGACAGCAATTGCAATGTTCCATAATCACCTTTTGCGCTTTAGTGCCTTTGGCCAGGAAGTTTCAACTTTTCATTGAGAATTGGAATATCTAACTGTAGATTTAGTATTCTAGTTTGTAACATGTAACCTCTGCTTGGGCTTTTAGATGTCTTTGACTTTTCACCTAACATTTTAATATATTTTGTAGTGACAGGATGTATTACTGAGGGACACAGTACTCTGTTAAGGTGAATTAAGTGGATCTCAATCCCCACCGACCATTCATATTCCTGGATACTTTTAGTTTCCTTTCATAACAACCACAGTGTCTCTGACTAAGCCCATAAACTCGATAGATTTTTCTCTTTTACAATGAGTAGTGTGTGTCGTATTTTAACTTTGTTGTAATGCACGTGTGTGTGTGCCTGCCCCATGCATGCTGTGGCATTTGATGGACAGGTGCACATGCTGGGCATCACCTCAACTGCGGGCACTATGCTGAGCCATAAAGTATTAAACTGTGACTCAATGTTGGGAACATCTAACTTCAATAGATTGTTTTTTATAAAGAAACCACACTGGTATGTTTGACATTTAGAACACAACCATGGACACAGTCAGTCGTCGTTATCTTCTGAACCCTCACTGAATTCTATTTCACTGTCCTCATCTTCGGAATCTGCTATGAGGAGTTTTTTAATTTATTTTTTAAATGTATAACTACTAGACATGATTTTTTATTTATAAGGATGTCATATCCCGGTTCTTCATTTGGGGTTTCTCTCCAGGCTATTGGGTGAACAGAAATCTGCAGGTGGAGATTCTAGATAGCTAATTAAAGTCATAGTTTAGTGCTCTTAAATTGTATTTCAAAGACAAATTCATCTCCATTCTGTCTGGTTTGAGCTCCACTCTGTTGTCATTTTTTGCCACCTTGAACGCATGTTGGCATTGTTGGCATTCACTGGCCACAGAAGATGTCGGTGGGCCGAGGTTAACTCTGACAAGTTTACTCAAGTTTGGATCAGTTTGTTGCGTCTCTGCCAAAAGGGTTCACTCTCTGCACCGAGAGATTTTCTTTCATAAATATTGCTATCTCTTCGCTTTCCACGTTATTTGGAGAATCTGGTCCACCTAAGGTCCCCTAAAGAAGCTGATTCCAGGCGATGTTATCTTCATTGTCCACACATCTGTGTTGTTTCCTGGCCTGCCATTATGTTGTCTATTTTTAGCGTACCTT
>JH154988.1:75203-101210 GCA_000226015.1 Mnemiopsis leidyi | reverse complement strand
AAGGTCCCCTAAAGAAGCTGATTCCAGGCGATGTTATCTTCATTGTCCACACATCTGTGTTGTTTCCTGGTCTGCCATTATGTTGTCATTTTTAGCGACCTTGAACACACATTCACTGGTCACAGAAGATGGAATTGGAGGTGGGCAAAGGTAAACTCTGACAAGTCTACTAAAGCCTGGATACAATTTGTGGTTAATCTGCCAAAAGTCAAGAGGGTCTCTGTGGCAAGTTTTTCATATACCTTGTTACATCCTCACTTATCACGTTATGAAGAGAACCTGGTCCATCTAAGGTACCCCAAAGAAGCTGATTCAAGGCGATGTCATCTTTATTGTTTACACATCTGTGTCGTTTTCTGGTCCGCCATTATCTGCGCTTTTCCCTGCTGATCTCCCCTGATTAAACCTCTCCTCGAGTTTCGATAAAAAAGTTTTCTAGCTGCATACGCTCTATCTCCACTGTAGAAACATGCACATTTTGCATCTTGATTCTTGAATCTAACAGTGTTGTGAATGTGTAACTACTGTTTATCTCGATGTTCATTTTTCATCAAAGTACTTCAAATTTTTCTCTATCACAGCCCGCTGAAAGTTTGGGCTAGCTATCATGTATACTAATTCAACTCATGTTTATTACTGAGGTACGAAGTTGTCTTATTTAAAAATTAGTTAAGTACATGATGTCGATCAAATTTTTGAGTTTTGATATCATTCAATAGCGGCTAATTGGTTTTTGTATATTTCTAAAATTGTTCATATAAAGTACGATTTAAGTTCTTTTGAAATTTAATATCGAAATTCAAAAAATTTACTTTTAGACAACAATTATTCAGTCCCGGTCCCGGTTACTATCCCGGTCGCAATCCCGGTCCCGGTTACAGTCCCAGTCATGGTTACAGTCTGGTCCCGGTTACAGTCCCGGCAAAATCCCGGTCCCGGCCATTTTAACCAATCCCGGTCCCGGTCCCGGTCCCGGCTGTAAAAGCGATCCCGGTCAATCCTTGATTGCGGCGCTTAAAAGAAATAGCGTCGCTGTGTGATAAGGCCCGGACGGCCTTGTGCTCTCCCCAGTCATGTAGTTTAGTTAACGTTTTTGAGCTCTGGTTATACTCCCATTATCAGGAATGTATTTACGGGAGCTGACCTTGTCATTCATCTTGGAGCCATCAGTATAGCTCAGGATAGTTTTCGCACTCGGTTCAGGCTCCCTATAGTCATCCAGGACAGGGATTTCTGTGCCGAAAGAGGTTTCTATGTTAAGTGTACTTGTTTGTTATTCTGCTCTCTGCTGCTAAGTTGGCTTCACTCAGAAGCTTTTTGCAAAGCTTTGTATGGGTCATGAGGTTGCCTTTCTCATTCATCATTGGCTCAATTCTCCATTGGTTATTAGATTTGAGTCTCAGAAAATCCAGAGCAACAGGGATTTCTGTGCCGAAAGAGGTTTCTATGTTAAGTGTACTTGTTTGTTATTCTGCTCTCTGCTGCTAAGTTGGCTTCACTCAGAAGCTTTTTGCAAAGCTTTGTATGGGTCATGAGGTTGCCTTTCTCATTCATCATTGGCTCAATTCTCCATTGGTTATTAGATTTGAGTCTCAGAAAATCCAGAGCAACTTCCTCTTTAATGCAGAAATTGATTGGGATCATTTTTGTTATAGATTTTAGTAGATCGCCTGGAGTGGATAGGCTACCCTTGTAAGTACTTTGTAAAATTTTGTTTTAAAACTCTAATTATATCCTCAATGAATATTTTTCTTCTTTTGGTAGCTTGGCAATGCCATCACAGGACTAGAAAATAATTATAATGCCATGTTATTCAAGCTCTACATCCCTCTGAACAGTAGAAACCACTGCAGCTGGCTTTCTCCTATTCTGCTCAACTTAAGTCTGATTAATTGGTTAATGTACAAATTCTCACCATGATGCAGATTTGTAGTGGTTGTTTGAGTTGATGCCATTTTTACATCATCAGGGCTAGAGAACAGGAATGTACATTTTGGCCAGTCCCCACTTAATTATTCATTACTTTACATCCCCTAGACCAGAGCCACTGTGATTTTGAATAGCATATGCAAAATTCTTTTCATAGTGCAGACTGTACCTACTATGATAATGGCTGGGGTACTGAGTATTTAAGACTGAGTCGATTTAAAACACTGACCTTACTTTGCAGTGTGTTATGTGGTCCTGACATTTTGTTCTAAGTTCCTTATGTTCAAAACTTGTGAAGTTTTGGTTTGAATATATGATTGGTTTTACTAAGTCCCTAATTGGCAGTGTTTTGTAACCATGATCAGGTGACTCCATGTCCACCATAGATAGTGTTTGCTTTAAAAAGTTGTCCTTTCAACTCTTTGCCTTTCTGAAAATAGCCAAATTTGAGCTATAAATTAAGCAATCCTTTTCTGGACATTTTGGTTTTTTGGCAAAAAAGAAAGAGATTGAATAGCACTTTTTTGTGGTATTAATTGAGAATATAATGAGGAAGACTTGCAAGTTGCGAGTGCTAAACCATTTTACCACCTGCAGGGTGAGGTTGATATCGATTATTTCACTAGCATGAGCTTTTCTAAAACATATTGTATTACTAGATTAGATATCATTAGAACAGACTTTTGAACATTTTAGTGCAGTAGGCTGCAAGAGCTAACAGACTCCATCCCCGTGATTATACTACAGCAGAATATTAGTTAAGTGCTTAATTTCAAATTAGGAACATTGATGTTTTGACAATCGCCCATAAAGTGTTTCACAAAACACACAAAACATCAACTCTAATGCTACTGTTTCCTCAACTCAGGATGTAGTTAGATCTTACACAGGGTGTGAGAGAGAGCACGTGCTGTCACAGCGACAGTAACTACAGCAACAGTTACTTTTGTAACAGTTACAGTAACTACAGCAACAGTTACTATTGTAACAGTAACGAAGGCAACAGTTTCCATTGTAACAGTAACCAGTAACCAAGCGGATGTTTTCTCTCGGAGCTGACGACGATGACCTGGATTTCACTCCAAATAGTGGAGCTGGGCTGATGAGTTTGTTTGGTAAAGCCTCAAGCTCCAGTCCCGGTGGCAAGAGTGACAGTTTAAAATTTAGCGCTCCCAAACAACCAAAACCTGAACCTAAAACTGATAGTGGCACTGGCAGTGGTAAGTCAAATATTCCCATTATATAAGAATTTTATTATACTTGTCAGCAATATGAATTCATTGTCTGAAACTTCGCCTCGCTACGTGTATTTAGAATTAATAATTTTCTAGGCCGTAACTGCAATATTACAGTCTGTTCACAGAGTAGGTTAGGTTAAGCAATTCTAGCTAAGCAATTCTAGCTATTGCACTTGTCAGGTTTTTATTACCCTGTAAATCAACTCTATTTTTTACAGGTGTGCTGTTTGCCAGTGTTTGTCAGACATACCTTTACCAAGACAACACGTATAACCCTAAAGGGAAACTCGGAGTCGCCCTGACAGGCTCCAAGAGCGTCATCATATACGGACAGAAACAGCGGGTTGTATCCAACTGTAAACTCGCTGCTGACACTCAGTTCACCATCACTGCAGCTAACTTCCTTACTTACTACGACGATGTTCAGCAGTGTTGGGGCGTCATGTTTTCCGGGGACAACGATTTGGAGACTTTCCTCATGAAGGTTTCTGTTGTAAAGTTCGGATTTGGTCAGAAACTGTTGAAACAACAGATAAACTTTGTAAAGGATACAAGCAGAACTGTTGGTGGGACTGATAGTGTGACTGTTGCATATAATGGACACTTGATCGACAACGATCAGTTAGGGGTACAGTTTGATACGAACGATTCTTTCCAGGTGAAACTCTCTGCTCCTACCGTTATCAAAGGTTGGGTTGAATCTTTGCCAGACTGCGTGGAGACTGGCGTGTATTGTGTGTGTATTCCTGCTGTATTGGCGTACGGAGACAAGGGGATACCTAACCGTATACCTGCAAACAGTGACCTTGTTTTCAAGATAACAATAAAACAAATCTCACGAGTCACAGTAGCTGCTGCTCCTAAGTCTCCTAGCTCTGTGTCCCAAAATCTAAACGATTTCACTGATAGTTCTTCTGTGGACAGCCTCCCCACACCCAAGAAAAACGTTGTCAACGGTCCTCAAAAGAACGAGATTTTGTCTAGAATGGCGAGAATGGGTGCTCAACAAGCGATGCCCACTGCAAGCAGGGTAGCTTCAAGTCCTGATCAGGACGAGCCCGAAATTAGATCTCGTACTTCCTCCTTAAAATCTAATCGCTCAAAGAGGAAGACGAGATCTTCAAGCTCTATAGTAAGTGAAGAAAAACCTCCTCAGATCCCAGCTAAACCAGGACCTTTGGTACCTCATTTCACCAACGTAGGGTTCCCAGCTGCTGCTTTTTCTGGGTTTTCAACTGTCACACCTCAGATGATAGCACCTCCCGAAATTAAGGAAAACCTGGACATAAGTAAAAATGTGGACAAAAGTGTGACTGCTATTGAAGCATCTTTGAAGGAGATGGAAGCTAAGTTAAACGTTTTGTCAGAACAAGCTATCTTCTTCAACAGCACAGTGGCAAATTGTCCGACTGTGGATACGCAGCTTCTCATGTATAATTTACAGAGAATTGTGTCTGAGAACGAAAATCTGAAGACGGATTTAAAGAAGAAAACTATCACGTTGGAAGAAAGGTCTGGCAAAATTACCGAATTACTCAACAAGAATCAGGAGCTTCTTAACCTGAAAAACGAGGCTCTTGAAATGTCTCAGAACAACTTTATAGCAACGTCAACCAACTCAAGCAACGAAATTCAGCGGCTGGAAAACGAAAACGAGCAGCTTAAAAATGAACTCAAAGTTTTTAAATCGTCCAGCAATAATCGGCAATTCGAGATTGATGCCAAACAAGACCAAATCAATGCTTTGAAATCCCAAATGGAGACGATGTACACTGAAAATAACAAGCTCCAAACGAATCTGTTTGAAACGAGAAATGAACTGTCAGCACTCCGGCTGACCTCTTCAGATACTGGAGGCCAGGAAGTTATCCTTCAGAGGGAAATAACCAAGCTGAAGGAGCGTGTTCAGTCTTCGTTAGTGGAAAAACTTGAAATTTCTCAGCAGCTTGACGATCAGGTGTTTAAAGAAAAACAAATGTCAATGAAGTTTGAGAAGAAGATTCGACAGTTGCAACTACTTTTGGAAGAGAGTCAGTCATCCAATGGGAATGACAGCTTAGTGGAGGAAAATCGAAAGATCAATGAAGATCTTGCGAAAACAGCTGATAAATTATCAGAAGAAAAACTAAAAGTGAAAAATTTAGAAAACGAGCTCAGCGAGGAAAAAGCAAACAGTTCAAAAAGATTGGCCGAAGAGGGTAACAGACTGTCTAGTCGGGAAGAGGAATTTAGAGAAACTATCTGTGCTCTCAATCTAGAGATGGCAAGCCTTACTAAGGATCTTGAGGATAGACACCGCCAAATAAAGAGTCTCGCACAGGAACTTCTGGATAGAGATGATCAAATAAAGAGTCTTGCTCAAGAGCTTGAGGATCGCAGTGCAAAGTCAAATGAACCATCAGCATCAACAAATGACGGGAACTCCAAAGAAATGGTCAACACGAAAGTGAAAGGAATCCTTAACCTTGTGTTTCGGCAGTTCAAGGAGAAAGTTGGACTAGACGAAACATATGAAGGTCGTGATGTGCTGACTCTCAGTATGGGTATTCTTAAAGACGCTACTCTGTCTTTACTTTCTGAAGGTTCTGAAGACAGCTCTGCCTCGTCTGCCCAGGAAGAGTCTGATGAAGAATCTGATGATGACAATGATGATGATACTCCTGATGATGGTACTGATCGGAATCCTAATCCTGAGGCAAGCAATCCTATTCAAACCACAAACTCCACTGAATTCGAACTGCCTGGTGCTATTGGTATGCTCCCCCACGAACAGACCCAAGTTTTGTCTCCAGCCAACAACGACAGTTTTCATTCTGCTTTTGAGGAAGGAGAGTCCTCTAACGACCCCCGGGAAGGTAGAAGTACCTCCACCGCTAATCAATCTGCAGAAGAAGTTCTTCAAAATAACTCAGCAGCTGGAGATGGGGTAAATCCAGTACAAGGTGACCGTGTTGTAGCACCTGACAATCCACAACAAGGTCTAAACAACGAGGAGTTTGAGGCGCGAGAAGAGGAAGACTTGTGGATGGCAGCCCCGCCCAGTGAACCTCCACCGAGCCCCGCTCCTGCCACCTTCGAGCCGACACTGCAACACAACACTGTTAGTGTGGAAGACATCACACACCTTTCCACTGAGGTTTGTGTGTCTTACTGTTTAAGTCAGTGTTCTTATTGGATAGTAAACTATTGTAATCAGTATCTGATCGATACATATGGCTTAAAATTATTTACCTTCTGCACAGCTTTGTTTCTTATTAGTAATTGTCACCTTAGCAAATACCTGCCAGCTAATACTAAAATACTTGATTGTTTCTTTCATGCTGCCACAATTTATTGTGAATAAATTGAGGTAATCCTATAAAATGTGAATTAAAGTTTGGTAAGCATAGTCAACATTTAAACACTGTATAGTAGTGTTCTATATCTAATATTTACTTATCGCTGTAAAAGAACATGCCGCAGGTATTTGGCGCACATCCAGAGGAAATGACGACAAGCCCGTCCAACACAAGAAGGGAGGCGAGCAGCGCGCGGCGTACTGACGGTCCTCCCCCACTTTTCAGTGACAGCGAGGACGATTTCTTAGACATTTGTAGTGTGCAACTTTAGGGAGCAAATTTAGTGGAATATGATAGATTAAGCAAAATGAAGTCTGAGTAAATTGTTGGGATATTTGTGTGAGTGTCAAATATTTTCACCAACCTATGCGAATATACCAAACGTGTATATAACATTGCATGTATGAGTTATACAGTTTGATCTGACAATATAAGATAATCATGTTGTAGAAAGTTGCTCTGTGTGATCGCCAGATTTTTATTGATTTTTTATATATTTTATGTGCGATTTAATTTTATTTTATACCGTTTTTGTACTTGATTTCGCCGTTTGTCGAAGATGAGGACTTGCTGATAGCTTTTAAATAGGACTGATGTTTTTTAGTCTAATGAACATGTTTGATTGTAATTGTGACTTTTAGGTTTGAATTGTTGAGTGGTTGCAGACAGATTTCGAATATTGTTTATCTGCTCTGTAATTTTATGAAGAACATAATATTCGCTGAACGCATGCAAGAATAAATGTTTTATTTTGCCTGTTATGTTCCGTTCACAATCGAGATTTGCAGTTTGATTATTGTTTCTTAATCTGTATTCGCTATTAAAACGAAAAGCAGCATTGACCAGAAAGGGCATAAACGAATTTGCTGATCACTGATCACTAATGATGCTGACTGACATTGAAAGCGTTTCTAAATTTCAATTGGTTATACGATATATTTTATCATATGTTAACAGTGCTCCTAATGTTTTTAAGTTTTTATCGCCGTCACTTGAGAAAAATTTCTAACTTCTTTAAAAAAAATGCTTACCTCTATAAGATATTACTATAGTCTCTTATCGAGCATAAGGTATAATGAGTATTTAACCAGCTAGATAATAAAGAGTACATTTGAGAAATGATAGTGAGAGTGTCAGAGCTAGAGTACATTTGAAAAATGATTGTGGTCCTTATGTTAAATCTGCTCTCTATCTTACCTGTAGTTGCTGTGCGTACTTTGCTCAATACATGCGTGTAATGTAGCCTGCATGAATAAGAGAAGATAATGCAAAATCTTCAATTTCACGGAAGTTAAAACCACTTTCTCTAAAAGGTCTACTAAAGATTTCGACGGAGAACGCTGCCTTCTATATTATAGGTTTTGAGCGCGCACGCAAGTATTTTCGTGACATGACATGATCTGATGGTATCAGAATTCATTCATGGGCAGATGTCACGGATGTGCTACGAGATGTCACTTGGCAAAGGATCTCAAGGTATCCCGCAAGTCAATTATACGTTTGATTCCTTCGAATGGGTGGTGTAGTGGTTTCATCTGCGCCTCCCAAGCAGCAGACTGGGGTCCGCTCTCTGGCACGAGTAAGTGGGCCGTAAGATTAATCCCCATCAGCTAGACCATAGACGTTAGACCATAGTTGTAGGTTGATAACCTACTGTCGCGGCCATCACGCGCTGTCACGCATTTCTGGCGAAGAAATTTTAGACGCGCATCGCCCGTTGAGACCATAGACGTTAGGTCAGTGCCTCGAAACGGCTCTGGGTTTCATAAAATGAGATTAGCACCTCCGGCTCCATATTAAGGAGGGACCTAAATTAACATCTTTGCTTGGTTCCTCCCAAGGACTTCTTTACAGAGATTTGACGAATTTATCAGCTTCACTATATAACCAGACTCGCAAACCACTTATTAATTCACTGTCGAGTTAGTTTATTGTACGATTAGTAAACGAATAGGAGTGTGCTATCGGAAATTATTTCACGAGTGCCGTAGGCACGAGTGATAAATAATTTCCGATCAGCACACGACTAATGAGTTTACTAATTGTATTATCAACCGACTTGAATAACTAAAATACTAACAGGATTAAGAACAGCTTTCCCCTTCCTTTAAGTTATTGGCTTTTGAAAACCGTTGTACCAATATGCCGTGTAGCAATTTATGCACTCTATATCCAACCCGAAATAAGTTCAGTAAAAATATCCGTTTAGCTAAGCAATTCTAATTGATTGTTTATTTTATGAAGGAGCACATGTTTTGCAGCTAAGCCGCGAGAGTGTGACCATTGCGCGCACATCGCCATAGCAACATTTTACACGTATGTATAGGAGTGTGCTATCGGAAATTAGTCAACAGTACTAGGTAACACGGGAGGTTGATAATACGTATTAGTATTACGCTGATGGTTCTTTAGTTCAAATGACGCTTTTCAATCAAGAGTATGTGCATGTATAGATCACTCCTGAAAATGAATTTGTTGTACTCCTCTGTTCAGACGGTGTATAAAAATTTTCCATGTGAATGTAAGTTACAAGTACAATTATGTCCGCATGACTTCCTGTGGTCTTGGAAGTATAAACGTTAAGCCTCACGTTGCGGCCCGTTTTTAAGTCGCCCTTTGTCAGCAGGCTCGACAACGTCAGGTAATAAAAGTTTCCTTAAGGCAAACTTTCGCCTAAGAGGGCCCTGTTATTTATCAGTATATTTTACGGATTTGTAAAGATCACTTAATTTGTGAAATTTTCCCTGCTTCTTTTCAAATCCCTGACTTCAAAAACAGTAAGTCTGTTTCGGGCCTCAGCATGTTTGAGGTATTGGGTGACGAGCAGTTATATCAAAATATTATCTATCATTTTCTCAACTTTTAGATATCCAATGGCTCAGTGGCGCAGTCGGTTAAATCGTCTGTCTGCTAATTGAAAGGTTAGCAGTTCGATTCCAGGCTACTGCACTGGCCATGGGGTGAGCATCGTTGATGGTCAGCTAAGGATTCCGTCGGATCTAATTCAGCCCCACGGTCCACTCAGTCAAATGCTCGAGAAATCGGGTGTGAGGGTTAAATGAGTAGCTGCCCATTGCAGCGAAGTCTCGGGCGATAAAAGTATGGTACACACTACCTTAACCGTCACTGGCGTGTATGTATAATTGTACATTCGGCCTCCTGTAATTGGCCAATGGCCATTACACTTGTGTAACATGTGGCTGTTGGAGTGTCCGAATTAAAATAAGTTTAAGATTATATATGATAATTGTCTGGCAAAATGCCAACATCCTAACCCCATCCTAACTGGTAACCGTAAAACGAACTTGATCATTACTTAAAACAATCTAATTGACTTCAATTACACATTAAAGTTACATAAACAGTGAAGAAATGTTGGAAAACCTCCCATTTATATTAGTAAAATTGAACAATTACATAAGTAGCTTCACAACTTGAAGCAAACATGAATGAATGCAGAATAAACTTTACAACGGGAAAGCATAATCTCTTAATTTACCTAAATTCTATCGTATACCGTATAAAATATATTTTCAGGTTTACCATTTTAATTGATATAACCAAGGCGTTTCTGTATAGTTTGATGACAGTGCCAAATCATTTGATTTAGATTCACGGCCAGGGGTTTCTTCAATTGTTCTTTTAGCTTACATCATCGACTTATAGAATTTTAAATACTCAACAAATATGAACAACCACAATATGCAAGTAAATCAATAAAATTTAAATAAAACGCATCAAAGTGGTAACACGAATTATATATACTACAGTCGTTTCAGTCTATTGTTGCTCAATAAGTTTCACAGAGATCTTCACGATAATCCACCGACAAATAACCTTTCCAAATCGATCTGTTCTGTCAATAAAATTAATCGCTCGTCCAGCAGATTTCTTAACCTTCTCTCGTTGCTAGGAGACAAGAATAGGCGGCATCAGTGTAACACGTGACCCCCACGTGATGTCTACACGTGTTCGTCACAGTATAACGCAGCAAGACGCCTCTGAGTACTCCTTCGTCGGAGGACGAGTTACGGGGAAGGAGCTGTCAGCTGTTTGCCGGGAGTGTACCGCTCTACGTTCTACCAACTTGCTGGTGGGAGAGTGGTGGTTAGCTAGAGTGGTGGTTAACTGGTTAGGTCCAGAAATTTCACGAAGTCAACGATTCGAGAGCACTTCAAGATAAAAAATCAGGCAATTCATGATTTCGGTGGAACGATTATTTTCAGAATGAAGCGGCAATTTGTATATAATTACCTGACAAGATCGTAACCAAGCTGATTGATGTTTCTGCCATCTTTGGCGCTGACTTCCACAAAGTCTGCTTCGTAAAACTGAGGGAGAAAACAGCTATTTAGGGGAGGGATATTGCAAAGACTCCCTCTGACTACTCATCTCAAAACTATTACTAAAATTAATCAGTTTGCTCTGATGGTTTTATAAAGAGGTAAACACACTTCAGAAGATAACAAAATATTAAACCGAGTACTGACATTGGCTAACTCAGTTGCCATTTCTCTAGACACACACCGCAGATGTTCTAGATCCAGCTTGTTTCCGATAATCGTCATTGGCGCTGAAAGCTGCCCTGACTCCTGGTGATTAGAGAGATGAAGTTCAGGGTGAAATCAGCCACATAGACAGGTCATATTATCATAAAGCTGTAATTATCATTTTTACAATAGTTAGGGGTCGTTCACATATGTTGTCATCTCCTAGGGGGAGGGGGTTTCCAAATGATGACGATTGATGACAAGGCTGAAAGGGGGAGTGGGGTTTGGCCAATAATGGTGTCAACAAAAATCTCAAATTTTTATTAATTTTTCATGATTTTGATCAAAATTTTAAATGTAAGAAGGACAATTTTTAAGTGAAATTCATGTAAGACAAGGTAAAATTGTATATGGTATAAGCAGCAAACGTCATATGTGAACGACCCCTTACTAAAATCACGATCGTTACCAAGGTAACAGAAGTTATCCATTTAAGCATTTACCTGAATGCAGGTTACCCAGTTTTGGAGGTTCAGAAAAGACTCCTCGTGAGTAATGTCGTACACAAGAATTATACCGTCCACCTGAGGATGAACCACGATATAACACATACTATTGAGCATGTTCGATAAGTGATATTATTATTACCCAGAAATTTGAGATTATTAATTTATTATATCGCTTCTCATGGTGATTGGTCACGTGAAGAAGATTTCATCTACCGAGCGTTGAGCCCTGACCATGAGCAACCATTACTCAGCACTACCAAAAGCAAACCACTCACTTTTCTGAAATAACTCTGAGTAATAGACCTGAACCGCTCCTGGCCTGCCGTATCCCATATCTGGATATTTTCTTCCTGTCCGTTCACTGATATCACTTTAGTTTTGAAATCTAAACCTGCCAAGAAAACTAGGGTTATGTTTTGAAATCTAAACCTGCCAAGAAAACTAGGGTTATGTGCCATACTTCCTACACGTGTTACGTAGAAAGTCACAATAATCTCCCTAAGTGAAGAAAAGGCATGCCATACCTCACTGGTTTACAATGCTTCACTGGTTTTGAATACATCTATAATCGTTGAAGACACTTCAAAATTGTAACCGGTGAGAAGCTTAGAAGTATGTCTTACCGAAACTAGGGTTCATCTTCTCGTTAAAAGCATCGTCACAAAGTCGGAGCATGAAGCTGCTTTTACCGACACCACTGTCTCCGACAAGGATTACTTTGTGGGGTCCAAGTTGAGGCGTCTCCTGAAATATGGGGTTATTTAGGGGGGCTGCAGGTTAACCCCTTTTTGGGGGCTGAATGTGAATATTTTTTGGTTTTAGAGAGGGAAAAGCAATTGGGGAGCGGAATAAATTAGAAGTGCAACCCCAGTGGATAACGGTGACAATAAACTAGAGAACTAAGAGCACAAGTCAAAACTAAAAGGTAAATATGGCGACTGAAATTGCAGTGACAGCTGCTAGTTCGACGCTGAATTGAGTGACAACAAAAGTCACGTACAACAAGTTAGACAAGTAAAATGGGAGAGGGATGTCAATAACAATATTGTAAGAGACACCCACGACCACCCTCTAAAATTTGATGTTTGGATTATCACAATATCACATTGGAAATCTCATGATTATGACATGAATATGACATGATTATGACATAATTATGACATTATTATGACATGATTATGACATGGGAAATTACCTTTTCAGGTTGTTCAGGTTTTGGGGCCTCAGGTCCCATACCGCAGTATTTTAAGCAACAGGACGTTATTGAAAGTCACATTACCGAAAATAGCAGGTGCATAAAACACCAGTGAACCCTAGTTGTGATGGTATTAAAATCCTTTAACAAATCATTATCAAGTACGATAATACGAAAATTAAGGTAAGCTCAATAAAGTAATCCCAAGTAAATGTTTCAGTTCACGAATTTGTAGGAAGAGCACAAAACCGCAAGCGCCGCAAATAAAATTATCAGGGGAAGCAAGTAAGTAAATGTGGATTCAGATGATGATGACAAGTAGAAATTAATGAGCAAGCTGACTTCTGAGCGTTTACCACTCAACAAATGCCGGTATATATGACGGTGACACACACGGACACTCACACAGGGGGCTCTCACTTGGACACATAAATGCTACTTATTACAATTTCCACAGTACGAGTCGACCTATACTCACATTCAGAGTGGTAACGACGAAAATAGACCAGGCTAGAGGACGATTTGACAGACTGATTAGGGATATGTTAGGGACAAGTAAGGGACAAGTGTGGGACAAGTGTGGGACAAGTAAGGGACAAGTTAGGGATAAGTTAGGGACAAGTAAGGGACAAGTTAAGGATGAGTTAGGGACGAGAAAGGGACGAGTTAGGGATAAGTTAGGGATAAGTGTGGGACAAGTTAGGGACAAGTTAGGGACAAGTTAGGGACAAGTGAGGGACAGGTTGAAAGAAACGGTGCATTGTGCAAGCTGCACGGGCCAGCATTCTATCGACTTGATTAACATCGTAGAGAGGACTACAAGGAGTAGAGAGCGATTTAAGTTAATTAATTTATTCGTCTGCTCAAATCAAACTGGCGTGTGTTAGGTGGAAAAAGTAAGTCTGTTTTTCCCACATTTATTCTATTATTTCAAGATCTTATTCATAATCATTGCTGCACCGTGACATTTCGCACATAAATTCATTCTACTATTTAAAGAACATTTCTCTACTAATTTACGACTGCTCTTTCAACATAGATAACAGCGTGATGGCAGTGAAACGTTTCAGGTCGGGAAAAATTAATTTGCCGTTCTGTTTCCGTTGTTTACTGCGTCCAGGCTCATGAATAAGTGCAAAAAATGCCCTTGAGGAATGGATTCTTTTCTAGAAAAGAACGGATCCTTTTCAAGCCAGGAATCTGTCAAAGAAGACGGACAATGACCAATTTCCCTAGGCTGAAGTACTCGAAAAATCCCTAAAACTAAAGACCACAAATTGAGATAACTAACGCTGTTGGAGCTGCGTACAGAATAGTTACTCCCGTACAACTCCGGACTGTAAGACTGCTGGTAGAGATGGGGACTACTGTTGGTGATCGGCTGGTTCCTACTAACCACCACTCTCTTCGTACGTCCAGTCAGCACCAGGGATCTCGCCTTCAGGTCTGACGATCCTGTTCCCAAGGATAGGTTCTCTTGGGAGGGAAAGACGAATGCTTGTTGTCTGCACAAGTTCTTAGTCGCTGATCTTTTCTTCCGATGACACTTCAGTGATCTGAATGACTTGTCTGGTCCGGAGGTGTTGTGGTTGGGTTTCGTAAGATCTTCTAGACTTTTCCACAACTTTTCTTCTGTCTTGACGTCAAGAAACCTCGAAAAATCCTTGGCTTGAACACCGTTGCTATCGGAATCATGTTGCCATGACAACCGGCGCGGAGCAGGATACATATCTCCAGGATATCCTGTAAACTCCAACATAGAACTTCTGCAGTTCCTGCACGCAGCACAAATCGCTACGCAAACGTTTAACAGCAGCAACTCAAACTCCCAGCAAAAGATTCGTCGGTAAAATGGAGCGGCGATATATATATGGGCATTTGCCTCGCTCTAATACGCTAACCAGTACACCCTGCATCGGGCGCGGAGATCATTTTTCAAACGGTGGGATGAGTATTATATACAGGGCTACGGGTACTGTCCACACGTGAACACAGTTTTTAGCTCATCGCCGATCGCTAGATAGAAATATACGCTACATCTAATCACTTAATTAGGTATACCTCAACCAATAGAGATAGCGTGTGTGTGATGATCAGGGAGGTAAAGTGTACTGATCCAGGATGGGAGTATAAAGAAAACTGGTTTAGTTACATGATCTCGGAAACAGGTGTACTCCGCCCTGGATCTCTAACTCTTATAAAGACACATTAAACCGGACGGGGTGCTTTGTTGAGGGAAATTCCCAATAAAGACAAGTAAATTACACACGGCAGTATTCCAAATAATCTCGCGACGTACACGGCAGGAGGTTCACGTCACTACGAGGTTTTGTTAAGAGCAGATGAATGAGATGAGCTGGGTGGTTGTCCGATGTCCCGATACTATTGTCAGCTTCTTTCTTTGTTAGCGGCAGTTCCGGTGGGGGAGGACCTGTAATCACTTAACATCTGACCGCAGGTAATACCCGGTCGTCATTAACATGGCACCCCATATCCGACCTTAACAGACCCATTACCATTAGGGCACTCTAAATCTACGGCACTTGCTCCTGTGACATTCTACAGGCCCTGCAAGTCAGCGCTGCAGGTTAAGTGATGGCTTCTCATTTATCCATTTTCTGTGTCCAAATTTAGAGTTAATTCGAATAAACGATCTTAAAATTATCGTGGTTGTCTGATTATTTGACTATGGGAAGGCAGGGTTGGGCTTGTCAATGTCTAGTGAGCAAGGGACCAATAAAAGCAGCGGCAGGTGACTGATACAACACCGGTCTTATTCTTAACAAAAGATGGGATTACCTCTTCACAAAAAACGTGCACTTGTTGTCATGGTAACAGATGGAAAATGCAGGTACTCACGTGAGAATGTGACACGTGCGCTGAGTAACGTGGCAGAAGGTGCTCAAGAATTCAGGTGGAAGGTTTCTTTCCTGAATGTGTGAGCAATATTTCGGAGGCAAACGGAAGATCCGAAGTTCCTAATGAAATTCGTAATTATCGCTGTGTTTGGTTACTCCTGAATTGAATGATTCAAGCTCGATGGTTCCATAAAATTAAATTCTTGTGACCATCTTTCATGACTATCATTTCTGTTCTCGATTCTTGATTTAATAACAACAGGGGGATCTGAACTCTGGAGATTAACATATCACATAACGCTATAATTTAAAACCATCGTGGATGATAAGATGCAGATATGGGTGTTTAACGTCCCTGCAAGATTGTCACTTGCAGTTTCAACACAGACGCTAAATAATCAGACTATACCATGACATAAAAGTGACGGGTTTCTTAAATACTGCCAAATGGCAAAATATCGTGACTGCATTTGCTTGATGATATAAAACATATACAGGTCAACGGTTTATAATCATTTAAGCAAGATTAAAGCTTGTAAGCTAGCCACCTGACTGACAGATCTAATAAAGCGAATAATTTGGTTTGGAGATTTTACAACAGCAGAGTTTGTCTCCGGACCATCTCTCGACACCTCACTCATTTGATAGCATGACAACTTGACTGGTAAGATATTTGAGCAAGACAGACGGGAAACTTGGGGTGAAAGCAACCGGAAAATTTGTTGTACAACTGTGGTGACCATGCAGAGCGGAGGTGCAGAAGGAATACATGTTGAGAAACAATTAAAGTGTGTATGTGTTGATTAGATTAGTTAAATTTATCTGGGAGCTACGTTGAGTATTTGAGTAAGAGTATGGTATGTTAAGTGACGTTAAAGGCTAGGTCAACAACTGAAATTTAGTATTTGACGAGGAAGTTTCTAAGGTTTGGTAGGTATAGTGGAATACATTGAATCATTGGCCGTGTGCGTATTGACTGGATACAGTTGTTTGCAAATTAAGTTTGACTAAAAACAATTATAGTAATCATGTTCATGTTCATATAAAGAGGAAAACCCACCACACCACCCAAATATAAATCTAGGGTACAATACCGACAAAACAGAACAGACGCCTGACAAGCATGGCCAGACAAACACAATAAGATTAAGAGTCAAATCTAAAGAGGACTGACGGTATTAGTACTACTACAGGCACGCACAAACACACACACGCGCACTACAATTACGCAAGTTCGGTACAAGATTGTTGTATTACAAGGACGGCAATACAGCAGGAACACGCAGGTAAAGATTAGCCCAACTGCCGGCTAATATGTCTGCAATAAGGTAGTTAGCGGAGGAGGAAGCGGTCGGTTGCCTGGCTGCAGGACAGGATTGTTAAGGGAGATTGTGAGCTGTAGGGAAGGAGGGAACTTAGAGGTAGATGTGGAGTCTGCTGGTAGACTAACGTTAATATATAGAGCGCTGATCGGCTAGGGAAAAAGGTTTAAGTCAAAGATGGGTCGCTGGTCAAGTTTTAAGGTAAAGACTAAATATGGTCGCTGGTTTTCCGTTCTTAACGTGTTGTTACAAGCGAATAGACCAAGTAACTTGCACGGAGAAGGAATAAAGACTTTAGAGTGCACACAGGCAGTATAAAAAGTAAGTGAACATAATATATTGCATATCATCGGTGATAGTTGACGTTTATGACTAATAACTTGCTCTAGTAAGATGCAGAGAATGTACTCTTGACTGATCATTTCTGGGAAAGGATCACAAATTTTATGTCTCATGAGACAGCGATTGACCAATAAGAAGTTTGAGATTGAGAATTCATATCGAGCTTCATTTTCACGTGTGATATTAAAGACGTGTGACCCTGCCCATATTTTACTCTTAATGCCTATCAAATGACATAACTGTGTTTTGTTGGACAAGTGTCAAGTGTAGGGACAAACAGAAAGACGAACTGACCGGAAGACGAACTGACTAAAGACAAATCGACTGGAAAGACAAACTGAATCAACGGACAAACTGATTCGAGGGACAAACTGACGACAAGGAAATGCTCCATGTTTTAGTAATGGAAATCAGGCATACAACAACATATAATACGTACACGACATAACGCGACACAAGGCGAAATTCTCAGATGATACAAATCGAGAGTGCAGCAATACACTGTGCCACAACGAGAAGGAGAGCCTGGGCAGGTTACACACACATTGGGTGTTGCACAGCTTACTGAAGGTTGGTGCTCATTGCTCACTGCTCACTGCTCATTCAAGGTGTTCGGAGGTCTTTACCGCCCTGGATAATGGATCTAATCGGAGTTTTCTACAGAGACCTCTACAGATTTGAAGTAGCACTAGAAGTTAATCAGAGTCCTCTTTAGCCAGAGTCCTCTGTTAGCGAGTTCTACAAATTTGGACAGGAAAAGTGGATCTGATAAGAGTCGTTTAGAGAAGTATCTAAGTTAGATACACGAGGGCTTTGTTGGAGTATGCTGTATCTTCTAGAAACGCTATCAAAGTATCGATTGCTGATTAAACGATGTTTTAGTTTTACAGAATGAAAACCGTTGGCCAGTACTTTTTGTAAAACTAAAACGCAAGCAAATATGATTTAACTGTCTGTCAAATAACAGGCAAAGCAGGTAACCACCCTGCTAGTGCTACTGCACAGGCATAGAGGCATATGCCAGCTTCACATCCAAAGACATACACAACGATTTCCTTTTGAAGACAATGGTAATGATAGGCTCAAACTGGCCTATACTTAAACAATTGACCCTGCTCACAGGTAACTGCTATAGTTAGAGAGTACATAACTATTGCTAAAATTAGGTAATTATAAGAAGTGCTGGGAGCTTGTTTAACTTCTATCATGTGTCAATAGAGTTAAAACACAACCAAACCGATATCGCAATATCACACGTAGCTAAGATCGTGAAAAATTATATAGCTATCGGGAAAGTTATGTAAAGTAGCTAAGATCTTTTAAAACTGAAATACATAGTTTTGATCCGTTTTGTAGGAGCATGCGTAGCTGTTTTTAGTATCTAAAGTGCAGACACTAAACAGACAGGCGGATATGGTTTTGTAAAACTGGAATATTTTCTTGACTAGTAACTTAAAGTAAGTAGGTTCTTAGACTTGAATATTAGAAAATTTGTTGATAGACTTAAAAAACTAGACACAGCCCAACTAAATAAGCTGAGTTTGATCTGCTAATAAAAAGGGGAAACAAGATAATCGTTAGAGATGATGTGGTTCCCGTCAACCAGCTGCCTTGTGAAGTTTTAATTGCTTTTCAAGTAGCCCACTAATCCCATTTCAGCCACTAAATGAAGAACTAGTACTGTCCATTTTGTTTTAGTGAGCACCGCAGAAATTTTGAAGCCTTAGTTTTCATAATTTCTTGTTTGCCATTTTGAAATTGAACTTAATCCATTTGTTGTATCGCGATAAGTTTGAGTTTTGCTTCTAGTTCTACTGTTATAGCATCTATTGATCACAAAACAGCATGTTCATTTCAAGGCATGTAGTTAATCATCAATCAATCACTGAATTTTTTATCCTATGATCGAAGTCGGAACGAATCTTGGCCATTTCAAACACTATTATTTAGAAAAATTGCGACACCTCCTAAGTAATACCGTGTTCTATTAACTCTGCTGCCCTCAAGCAGACACAAACATCCCGGAGCTGAGGCAAAAATTTAAACCGCAACAAACCAAGAGGTTCTCCGTTGTGGCAGCATTAGCTTTGTCATCGTTGTTCTTGTTTTTCTGATTAACCGGTAAGAAGTATGGAGAGTGAGCAGGTCTAAATATCGTGTTTTCAGATGAAGGTACCATTGGGAGGTTATTTAAGTAGACTATTGTGAGGTTGTTTAGTAGACTATTCCGGAATCCGGATAATAGACTATTCCGGTAGTTTATGTAGCACCTCCGGATGTTTCGGTAGCAAGTCCGGAAGTTTCTCTAGCAACTCTGGAGTTTTCTGTAGCACCTTCAAAAGGCTTTTTAGCAAATCCGGGGAAATTCTTTAGCAGCTTCGAAAGTTTTTTTTTGCAAATGCGGATGTTTCTGTAGCAACGTCGGTGGGGACAACAGAGAAAAATGGAAGGATTCAGTTCAGACTAGGGTAAGACATTTGCAAAGGTGAGAAATTGGGATGAATTTCGGTATGTGATTCATGCACTGTATATCGCAGTTACGATATGAAACTTGACACCGGAAAAAACCTTATAGTGCGATCAATTCAAATTTGAATCAAATTCGAAATTGATCTCGCTTTTGTCAAACATAAACCAAAAATCAAAACTTTGTTTTTCCGGTTTTTTTAATAATAATATGGCGGTTTTTAAAATATGGCGGTTTGCTAGAAGACGAAGAGTTTTATCACACTAGAGACTTTTGGGTTCAATTAAGGGGGAATGCAACACCTACTCAGCAAATGTTAGATGCCCTGAAGAACTTTACATTTATAATTACGACGCGATGAGTGTATGAGTACAACTCATAGAAAGGGGGGGGGGGGTTAAGATTAAAGTTGACTACAACTTTAAAATCCAGTGTGTCATGGTCAGTGCCTGACCCCAGACCCACCAGTTGTAAACTTACACAAAGACAAATATCAGGCTCTTTCTTAGTCTCCGCTTTAGGAGGCAGGACATTGTGCATCCAGTCTTTTATCCGGTACCATACTCTCTCGCAGCACCCCATTTCAATCTCCACCATCGCCACAGAGGTTAGTCACAGTGCTTAGTCACAGTGCTTAGTCACAGTGCTTAGTCACAGTGCTTAGTCACAGTGCTTAGTCACAGTTAACCCTCCAATTGTCTGCAGTCTGCACTTTAGTGCCGGCGTAAAACTCTCAAGATTTCCAGAGTCACGGGGAGTAGATTCTTTGCTGGGATTAAATCGCTCTGGTCATACATTTCATTTCGATGATATATAATTACAGAAATAGTATTGTCGGAGCTTATGGCTGAAAAACTTGAAGCAAAGCGTGCCGAAGTTTAAAACCGTTCTTCTTGTAAAGCTAAAAAACCTCGGAAGACACACTGCTGTTGTACCTACACTGAGTGCCGAGTAGGTACAACAGTAGGTACAACAGATAATAACACTCTGAAACTGAAGGGATATCACGAGATATCCGTGTTTGTTGAGCAAAATTGAAATTCTAACCTCAACTAAGATCGAGTCAAAACGCCTTTAAATACGTTCTGTAAAAACGGCCCAACCTGATATGACTATTCGGAATCTCTTAAA
The DNA here is from genome assembly GCA_000226015.1 of Mnemiopsis leidyi. Classification (NCBI taxonomy): domain Eukaryota; kingdom Metazoa; phylum Ctenophora; class Tentaculata; order Lobata; family Bolinopsidae; genus Mnemiopsis; species Mnemiopsis leidyi. The sequence continues at coordinate 80,391 of JH154988.1, read as the reverse complement.
AGCATTGACTGCAAGCGTTCTATAACACAAACGAGCCCAATATAAATAAAGCCGTTATTTACTAAACTAACTTTACAAAAATAGAGAAACTGAATCATATGTTCAGCACGGCACACCTACAGTTGTAAGAAATTACACTGTTTACAATTCTAACATCAAAGTCTAGCTTTAAGTTCCACATTGCATTTGCGGTATTATAGTTGGCATTTCGTCTGTGTTAATAGCTTAATTTGACCAAATTTGCCGAATCATTTCTTATCGTTCAACATTTTGCTCCGAAAGTTAAAGTCTGAAAATAACTTGGTAATTTGCCATGAAACTATAAAAGCTGCATAGTAAGAACGGGTTGATGTTTAAGCGGAAGAGAAGCTTCTCATTCAAATGTTAATCTTCAGTATAAGTTTGGTAGCGTTCAAGAGTCAACAATGGAGAAATAACGACAAAATTAATAGAATATTTAAAATACCATTATCAAATCAAAAACATAATCATCATAAATTAAAAGAAAAAAACATGCAACTGCAGAAGAAAATAGGTCGATGAAAACGTACAAACATGTGTACAAAACGTACAAACACGTGTACAAAACGTACAAACATGTGTACAAAACGTACAAACACGTGTATAAGGCTGAATGTCAGGAAGAGACTGCCTGCAGTACTTCTGCTACAGTGCTGAATGTTTGGTTTAGGCTAAAGTAAACAATCAGCCGTGAGAAACACCAGGTGTTTTCAGTGAAGACGAGAAAAAATAAACATTAAACATAAAAACATAACATTATAGCATTATTATGTAGGTAGCAGTATTTGGTAGGTAGGTAGCTTTTCGGGAAGGGTTGGGCTCTGAACAATACTACAATAGTCCCTTACAGATAACACTACCTTGATAAGCTACTAAACATAGCAAGATGACGCAATCATGTAATGCACTGTGCAGTAGTTCATCATGAAACTTAAATGCTAAATGATAATGAGAAAAAGAGTGTTACCCTCTAAAAGCATCATAGAAATTGTAAATCATGTACTCAACACTCACTACTCAATACACTATTACCATACAAAGATTATCATTGCACCTTACCACAACCACACCTTGATTAATTACTGCCAGCACACTTTCAGAGCAAATATATCTAACGTATAAGCTAAGCCGAAACACATTGCTGGAAAGAAGTTGAAAGTTCTGCAGTAAACGTTATAAACGATGAGTTCAGAGAATGTGCCACACAGCGTGTTGTTGGTCACATAAAAGATTGGAGATTGTAATTAGCTGCGAGGCTGCAGCACGCACTAAGCAATGTGTGTTTAAAGGTATAGGGGCGAGTTGCAACAAAGCAGTGATAAGTCCACATTCATGTCATTTCAACGATGAAATTCTAAGCTGAAGTCGCTGAGTAGGTCTTTCTCTCATTAGATCTGTCCAACCAAACTCTAAACTTTAATTTCTTGGCGCTGTTCAGACTTGGACTTACGTTCTTAGATGTATGATATCTCTATCATATTAATGTCAATTACTTCTAGAAATGCACAAATAGCGACACATGCTATAATAGAAATAAAGCATGGTAATTATACGTGTGTAACAAGCAGGCTGTGTAAATACTTAAATACTGTTTGAACGGAAGCCAGGCTACAACACGCGAGACAGCAGGACATGCGATACAGTAGCCTAACATGGCAGCAGTCAGATGTTCCGTAGCAGGTTATATTTAACACTATTCTAATTATTGAGGTAGATTTTATATTTAATACTTTTTACTACATTAGCTACAATTGCCGCGATAAACAAGAAAGAAAGTACAACTGTTTAGACGAAAACCGTTGAGACAAGGCCACGCTAACAAGGTATGACCGTAAGACGGGGAATTATGACTCGTCATAAGAATTAACCCTGAAGGTAAAACAAGACAAAAGATCGGAAGTACAGTCCAGGAATGCACTTCAAAAGCCAATTGTCCGTTACCATGGCAACTGATTGTATGCCACAAAACATGGGTTAGGCGAAAACTACACGCCGTGCAGTTGTTGGTACTTCCGCGATGATCTCTAGAAAAGTGCAGGCTGCAGCAGCAGCAGTGTGCTTTTAACCGCAACCATGTGGAAATGCAATTTGTCTGCAGGAAAACACAAATCAGGATTAGCCTTCAAAATTTTCAGATAAATAGAGAAAACTTTCTGCCAAAACTCACATAAGTATTAAGTACGCTTACAAACGCTCAATAAGCCTCTTGCAGAGGAGATTAGGAGAACCACGCCAACTCAATTAATCATCCACAGATTACAGGTTTACAAGACTTCCCTCTCCTAGTTCCACTTCCATTGCTATAATTTACCGGTACCCCTCTGGAGACTGTACTTTATCCAGACAGGTTATTGTGAGGTTAAGTAACTTCTTCAAACCAAGATGTAACTTTTCTCCTCTACAAAGAACCTCCTAGTTTCATATCTTGTGCCGGGTAACGAGTATATTGTCCTACTCGGTGCGGCTGCAAAACTGCACAGTATGGAGCAACTTCGCTGCAGACGCTCTATATAATTACGGAGATTAAAGTTTTAGTAGTTACAGAATTAAAGTCAGCTAACAACGTAGGAAGGGACAGTTAGTGCTCACTGCAACAACGCAGAGTAGTTTGTTGTAACCCTGAAATAATTGTAATTAGCCAAACTTTGGAGATTTGCGACCCCCTTAAGTTTATTTGCAATAAATACGTAGAGAAACCACCAGTTTTCGAGAAAATCATCGAAATGGCGAAATGCTGAAAGTTTCAAGTTCTGATAAATTGACAGGTTAAATTAGACATGCTAAGTTCATTGAAATAATGAAAGCACTAAGTCCACGATCACACTTGAAGGTATATGCAAATATATATGAGCCATGATCACAGCTGGAAATCACCAATTTCTCAGATAATGACTCAAAACAAAAGCTCGGAAGTATAGTAGTTTGTGGATTGGTCAGCGACCTCAGTGTTAAATAAGTGCTGCTTACAGCCCTAATGACTTTCTCCAGCTGATAAACAGGCAATATGGAGATGTTTAGTAAAATTGACTAAGCGACTTTTCTTACATCAGATCAGTCTAATTTAACGGCTATCTTGTTCCCGGCTCCCGCGGAGCGATATGTTTCCGTATCATCGTGAAAAATATGAGCCGATAGTATTTATAACGCAAGTGAAAACAGAGCCAATCAAAATTAAGCTTAATTATACAATGTTATCTATATCGATCATCATTTAATTGATGTAACGTTAAGTGTCACATTTACGGGAATGATGAAAATATGAGTTTCAGCAGGAAACTTAAAACTATGTTCATTTCTCCATCTTATATGGAACGCATGAAGGGCGATGGCTCCCTACTATTACTATCTCATTCTCAGGCACGGCGCCCTGCCGCTCTTAATTTAAAATTTAACATGCGATAAGAAAGAATTATAGTAAAGTGAATAATTGTAGAATTGTATAGGTCGGATTAGCGAAGCAGTACGATAATTATCTAATTAATGGCCATTTACCATGATAATGGCAAATTATGCAGGCGATCAACAATGTACAGTACATCTTCAAGGAAGGGTAAGGATTGGGCAAGGATTGCATAGTGGGCTAAATTTGTAAGCAATACTTTTGATTTCATGGCTTTCTTAAGTTGGTCGCCCATAATGTTGCTCCAGCCCAACTGTGTACATGAAATAGAAAAAAACCGAATATTAGCTCACTTAGTCACGTAATCTTAAGAGGTATGATATTGAGAACGCACTTCGTGACGAAGTGCCGTTAAAATGTCAGGTCAGGAGCGACCAATGATAGGTCAGGAGCGACCAATGACAGGTCAGGAGCGACCAATGACATGCCAGGAGCGACCAATGATAGGTCAGGAGCGACCAATGACAGGCCAGGAGCGACCAATGTCAGGTCAGGAGCGACCAATGACAGGCCAGGAGCGACCAATGAATATCACAAAACAAACTTGCGACACCTCCCCACGAAAACCGCTCTCGAAAGAATGTAACAGATATACTATTGTTCCCAGCACATACTGAATAAAGGTACTCGGTCGAGCTCTGACAGAGTTTGATAAGCTGCAGCAAATTTATTCTGATCTGGACCGAGGTCATGTGACTGCAATGTATTTCTCACCACATTAAGTCACTTACGTCGATCGAAATTTTCTATCCACTCAACAACTAACAGGAACTGAAAACAATCAACAACAACAACTTATGAATCACAAAACACATGCTCACACAACAACTTACTACTAAAAACCACTAACAACACTACTTACCCAGACAACATAGTCGCATTTACTCTCAGATCCGGTCCTCTCCTTCTTCTCCCCTTGATAAAACGCATCGTAACACAAGATGGCGCATGACGGCAGCAGGTCAGTGAACAGCCGGTCCGCAAAACACTCGTCTTGGACAGTTTCAGGGAACAGACGATCCGCCAGGTCCCTGTCCTCCTCCGCGGTTGCTAGGATACGGTCTGATAAACTCTGTTTTTTCTCCTGCATTCCAGAACACCCCTAGTCAAGGTGAGAGGTAGGTTCGTTAGGTATTGTGTTTGGTTGGAGATGTGGAGAGAGTTTAGGAAGATTATGGTGGGTGTGCTTCAGAGAGTTGAATTTCACACGGTCCTCTTCATGCAAACAGAAGTGTTCATAGTCTCTCTAAAAGTTCACACAGATCTTTGGAGTTTGTCCAACAGCAGAAAAACAAAGATCAAACCAAGATGTGAAGTAGCGAAACTTTGTTTGACGTAGTTGGCTTTGGTTGGCTACAATTGTAGAAATACTCCAACAAATACAGATGCTTACACTCCCGGAAATGAATGGCAGGTAGACAACTGAAGAAAATAGGTCGCGCAGAACCCGAATACTCAAAAGCGGTAGGAAATATTCGAGGTAAAGTAAACTAATGACATCACAGAGATAACCACGAACCCAAGCAGTAGGCAGCTCTCTCTAGTTTATAGAGAGACATCCGCAGGCAGTACAATACAACGACTACGGAGTGCACCAGGCATGAGCACAATTACATGGATCATGCTTACTACATATAACCATATGTGTACCCTAGGGTTTTGTGTGTTGTTGTTGTTAGCTTCTTTGTGTGTGTGTGTGTGTGTGTGTGTGTGTGTGTGTGTGTGTGTGTGTGTGTGTGTGTGTGTGTGTGTGTGTGTGTGTGTGTG
>JH154988.1:63983-75131 GCA_000226015.1 Mnemiopsis leidyi | reverse complement strand
TGTGTGTGTGTGTGTGTGTGTGTGTGTGTGTGTGTGTGTGTGTGTGTGTGTGTGTGTGTGTGTGTGTGTGTGTGTGTGTGTGTGTGTGTGTGTGTGTGTGTGTCAATGTGTGTCTGTGTCTGTGTGCCTCTATGTGTGTGTCTGTGTATATATACACAGTTTTTCTGTATGTCTGTGTGAGTGTTTCTGTATGTCTGTGAGTATGTGTGTGTGTCTGTGTATCTGTGTGTGTATCTGTGTATCTGTGTGTGTGTCTGTGTGTGTTTGTGTCTTTCTGTGTTTTATTTCTCTACAAAAAATAGGATGTGTCAATCATGTCATGATGTCACTAAAAATCTAAGAACCAAACATCCAGACAAACACAGCAAAACAGTGCTGATAGTTGAATGAAATTTAACATCTTATACAGTAAGATTTTTATGGATCATAACATGATGTAAACTCAGAGGCATCACTTATGGTGGTGGATTATTCATCTCATGCTGACCAATCTTTCAGATCACAGATGAGAGTATAAAAATAGAAAAATAGAAGTTGAGCTATTTATCTTGCATTCAGTGGGGCTGTATTAATGTATTGTTCACCACTTAGCTTCGGTATCAGTCACGCGCATTGTTCGTGTAGGTCACGACTTGCTGTCTTATCATAAAGCTTATTGCAGGTCGCTCCAATTCTTCGTTTTTACGAGGAGATCGAGTCAAGAACACATGAGACAGACAAGTGGTGTTGGTTCATGTCTGTTACACTTAAGCGTAGTGGTTTAGAGCAAAGACATTGGAGAAAGTATGATAAAGTGAAACCCAGATTAGATCACATAGAATAAAAAACGACAAGAATTTTAAAAAGATATTATCTCAAATCTAAAATAAGTATCCTGAAGAAAATAGAGGAATAGACAAATCATTCATTTTAATAGAAAAGGAAAGACCTACAAGCATACACAGAGGCGTACAGATACAAAACTAGCCTAAATGCACACTCAGCATGATTAACTCTAATTTTGTGGCCAGACAGACAAGTAGACGGACAAACAGACAGACCAAGGAACAGTCCTCACACTAACAAATACAGACAGAGAGACAAATAAACAGACCAAGGAACAGTCCTCACACTAACAAATACGGACAGAGAGACAAACAGACAGACCAAGGAACAGTCCTCACATTAACAAATACAGACAAAGAGACAAAGGAACAGACCAAGGAACAGTCCTCACACTAACAAACACAGACAGAGAGACAAACAGACAGACCAAGGAACAGTCCTCACATTAACAAATACAGACAGACAGACAAACACAGACAGAGAGACAAACAAACAGACAGAGAGACACATACAAACAGAGAGACAAACAAACAAACAGATACTTACAGTGAAGGTGATGGAGACATCCCTCATACACCGGCGAGGTTTGTACCGAGTATCGTATCTCTGGCCGTGAGACATTCGTTTAGTGCGGTATCCCGGGGACCCCCGTGGAGATCTGTAAGTAGAATTTTAGAAGCTAGTAGAACTTCAACTAGATCCTCCTATACCTACTCCTATATTCTGACATGGACTTGGAAATATCTTGACCACTGACAATCTAAATTAGATGTCAGCATTCTTGGGGAGGCGTCGGAAATTTTATGTATCAGCCTTTCTCGAAATTCGAAAGACAATCGTGGTCACCTACCTGCCCTCGGAGAGTGATCTGGTCCGGCCGCTCGGATGTTCCGCTAAAGGATGTCGGGAGGGCCCATCTGTAAAGTCGAGTCTGGAGTTGGAGTACCCCACAATGTTGAGTCTGGAGGACTCCGGCAGGTTGAGTCTGCAGGAGGAGTGTTCAGGGATATTGAGTTTGGGAGGGGAGTGTTGGGGGATGTTTAGTTTAGAGTACAAGTGCTCGGGTAGGTTTAGTTTTGAGGAGGTATGTTCTGTTAGGTTGAGTCTGGGCGGGGAACGCTGGTCTGACAAGTTGTATTTGGAGGATTTCGGGTCGGAGATGTCTTTTCCGACGGGAACTGAACCGGAATCTGCGCCTTCTTGTCCTCGAGTGTGAGAAATCCTGTAATAATAAAGTCAGATCAGGACCTGGACAAAATTATCGAATTTTATCTCAACTATACTACAGTTTTTGGAGCATGCATAGTTCAAAGCTTTCTTGTACCGGAAGTTCTATATTCTCATTTTTGATTCTCCCAAATCTAAACAGGTCATGCCCGGACCCCGGTCATGGACAGAGGGATCGTATCTTACCCAAGGGAGAATATTTGTTGTTCAAGTTTTTGAAACCTCCTCTCCTGAGCACAGTTTATCTGTTCGTTTCTGAAATATAGACATTAAAATTACTGGGACAAATCTATGGAAAAATAAAAATTAATCCTCCTCCAGTTGACACAATGGACGTTGTTTTGAATATCAATTCTAAATTTATTGATCACTTCTTACTGGACTAAAATTAATTAAGTTCAAGTGCAAGCCTGATGACTCAGAACATACAGTGGATGTAATTCTTGTGGAACGGACCGTGAAATTAGCTGCTGCTTCCTAATACGCAGATATTTTGGGACAATTTCACGTATTTAATGGGCCATCGGCCCAGTAGGACAGTCGGGAAATATTTCATAATATCGCAATATCCGCTAATTTATTATCCGACTAGAGGCAGGGCCCTGAATGGATCTGAAGTAATTAAGTCACCATGGTGCTGCTCAAATCGTTGTATTATAGTTGTGTTATCGTATTATTTGTGTTATTGTTGTATTAGTTAGTGTTAGCTTTGAGTATTAGAAAGCCAACAACTTGAATTCGTTTATGACCTTGTAAAAGCTGAGGCGTTGTAAATAATTAATTTATGCAAAACGTCATATCTTCGCGTTTTCTTGTCTAGCTAGACATACTACTGGAGTACTTTCAAGAACCACTAACAAACCACTAACGGCCAATGTAGTATTAGAGCTAACAACATACGTATTGGACAGAAACCCTTTCTGGTTCTGAAAATAGATTTACAGGAAATATATTATGATTAATTTTCATGAAATCGAGCGCCAACGAGCCACTCCGATCGGTAGCTGAACAGATGTTACAAGAATCTTATAATATAAGCGCGATCAGTGACATACATCATTTATCTGCGTTCTGCTATTTCAGAGTATTTGTTTATTTGTAGTTATATCTTTACAAGAATAAATATGTCTATCATTGACTTTAAGCTGGTAACGGCAATTTGCCCAAGCGTGGTTCCCAGACCGTGCCCCAAGCCTGCTTTTTGCCAGAACCGGGCCCAACTTTTCTCCGGCCATTTACCAAATCAACTTTGTAACTATTGAAGCCGATGACGATAGCTTAGAATGACCATACTGCAACCCACGTTACGATGCTTTTTTTCTTCATTTTTGTGTTCTTTCAACATAACATCATATCATAAAATTGTTTTCATTTCAAGTAACCGTGGCAGTACTATGAGACACAGCGACATTTGCTTTTGTGACTAAATAGAACAATATATATTATATCTTTTCCACAAACAATCGATCGATTGCGAATAAATTACAGCACGATTTACTGCATTCGCACATACATAACAAATAAATGCAGGAAATCAATATACATTGCAGCGTTATCTAAAATTCTAAAGATTCTGATTCATTTTGTGTTACAACTACAGTTCACGATTCTATCGCGTGTATGACGATAATATCTAAGGCAGTTTGTCGCATGTTTACAGAGGAACAACCTGAAGTCATACGTTACGAATTTACAACGTCATGTGTTGAATTCTTAGCGAACAAAAGCAGTGACATTATATTTGTGACAGTGGCAATGATCACAGGATGAAATTTATGATTAATAACAAGGATCGCTCTCAATATCAAGTGCAATTCATCCCAATTTTCGTGTGGGGACTTGCTTTAGCTATTTTTGTCAATCGATGCGCCTTGCGGAATGAAAATTAAACATGACTTTGAATTTTTGCCTTTCATAGCGTCAAACCGAAATTTAGCTCTGCTGTTCAATTATTATTTATTTCGAAATGAATACAATTTTCTGTTTATTGATATTTGCATCCGGCAATTTCCGAGTCAATAAGCTATACTACCACTAACTTCGACCTCAATTCATTAATTGTAACTTAGTATAAACACGGACAATAGCCTTAACCACTGCTCTTCATACTTTCCGCGGAGTAATTGACCGGTCTAAGCATAATTGCAATCGCTTATTGAATTTATTGATCATTAACTGCGCCTCACCTTCTCTTATGAGTTTTTGAGACACATTTAAACGCCGTTATTATTCGGCGGCGCTTAGTCCTAATTTTTCGTTTACGGTCTAGATATAACAGTAGTCAGATCGTGTCTCTTGCAAACACAGTTAGCGGAATTTCTATTCGTAGTTGCGTCACCAGATTCCTGTTTTTATTCATAACTTATTCTTGAACTTATAAAATCTAGCACCAAACCAGTTCTCCGTACTTCCAGTTTATGTCCCCGTCATGCCCCAGAGTCCGAGTACCCCAGCCCATGTAGCAGAGATCAGACCAATAGCCACAGCCTGAGTACTTGGTTTGTAAATTGTAGGCTGGTACAGACTCAACCTTGGGAAAATATGGAAAAGACAAGGACATTAGGACAATGCCTTAGTTACACAGTCTTTGAGGAAAAACAGCCAAGACCGACTGATCTTCTTGAGTGTTTACTGCATAACTTTTGGATCGGGTTCTGTGGTTGATAAGTTGATACTTGGAGAGCCTAAATCTATGAACTTTAGATGTATTGGTGTCTGTGGTTGGTACTTAGACCTTTATTACGAGAATACTGTCCTGGATAATACTATTGTGCTATAGTTCTTTGTGTGTGGATAAGGAGACATGACTGGTCACACCATTAACAGGGATCAGTAGTGAGTAGTGACACTTAACAGATTACATTTCTTCAGTTCTTTGACAATTCACAGATTTTATATGATAGCGATCTCAAGTAGTCTAGTGAGCTACCGCATCACGACTGGGCTATACCAGTTTTACAGTAGAACCTAACCAAGATAAAATCATGAGTGGGTTAATATACATACCGGCAGTAATTGGTAGTTAAAACATGAAGTTATCTGATGTATATCGAGTGACACATAGCACTAATATCTTAATCGCTTCGTGGCATAACGAGATGAGTGGTATTAGCTTATTCAAAACCGTTTTGATTCCAAAATCGGCCTTTTTTCAATGTTGTTCACTGGAAATTGACTGATCTGAACAACGCCCATGGTAATCAAAGCCATATAAATCTGCTTTGTTGCCGTTTTTGACATATTTTCGAGAAGTTTTCACACTGCTTTTAAAAAAGAAACACAACGAAATATGGACAAATCGAGATATACATCAGAGCCTATTTGACAATGAATTATTTTCGTAAGCCATTGTTAGGGCTTCCACAACAACACAGTTCCAAAAAATCTCATTAGTTCGAGCTAATTCCCCGGTTCAATTTCAATTGCCGTGTCAGGTTTTGTCATTGTCCCAATTGAATTCCTCGAATTTAATGCTAAAAAATATTCTGTTTTCTTCTGTCACCCTTCGTTAAACCGTGTTTATTGTCGAATGCCAACAATATTACTTTAAAAAATTATTCAGCTTTCAAGCAGGATAGCAGTTTATTGCATGAGTGACAGGAGGGTACAGAATGGCATGAACATGACACCAAGATGAGGCAAACCCAAGGACATCGTAACAATGAATCCATTTTGTGCAGCTCCTTCTCAGCTAAGTGGCCCCTCCCTCTGTTACCTGCTCCTAGCACTAAACTTGCTCTTACTGACCGACAGCAGTGATAATGGGTTTTACTCACAGAACCTCCCCACATTTGACGACGATGGTGGTTTCTACGAAAGTTCCGAGAAAAAGGGAACATACTATGATGGGGGATACAGGAATAGCAGAGACGATATTTTTACACCTATCGAGCTGCTGGAGGTGGAAAATATCGCTAAGTCGATGTCCGAGCAGCTGATGAAGCAGTTTGAGGACAGGACTAAGTTTAGCACATTGTCGGAGGACCTGATGAGCATACCTTTCGACATTACTGATGGGTAGGTTGAGTGGTCCGCGTTCATAACAATCATGTGCAAAAAATGTCGAATTGATATCAACGTATCAGCTATTCACCTTCAGCGTTCAGTTTATCCTAGTTTATTTTATCATCTGTTACATAGCAGAGGTCGTTAAGACTTTAATGCTTGCAGCAACTAGCAATAACTATTAAGAATAACATTTTATTTTCTTACAGAGAAGACACCTTGACGATGGTGCAAGAGCATGTAGAACAAACCCTAGAGCTTGCAAGGAAGATGTTGATAGGGATCCGCAAGGAAGCTCAGGAGGCGTTCGAAATGTTCACCAGAGACAATGTGCATGGGTTTGATTTTGTGGACCAGTTCTCCAACCATTCTGCTATAGGTTTGAGCTCAACAATGAAGTTTGATAATATAAGTATAACCTCATTCTTCAATCCAGTTCAATCTTCAATCTTTATGTACCAACTTAACCAGGTTTTTACTGACCCTCTCATTCTTCAGCTCAACACGAGGTGGAATACTATTCAGACTACAAGTTTCAGAGGCCGGTAAACCTCCGCAATTCTTCGGTAACACTCCCTCTAGAGGTTTACTATAATTGGACTGACGTCAGGCGAACAATACAGGTGCGAAATCAGACAATTTGTAAAAGAAATAGTGTTCTACAATGATTTTGCCTCCGTGAACGAAACATAGTTCGTTTCTGCAGAAATAGAAAAAACAGGAAAAAAGGAGCATTGACTTAACGAAAAATCAGACTGGAGGTACCTATTGTACAAGCGTGCTTTAGATTAACGAAGTTCCGGAACACAACGACGGCATATTTCATACTCAGCAAAAAATATTTTAACTTTTCAGTGGACGGAAAAACTAGATGATATCTTCAAGAAGAACGAAAGAATATCTAGGACAGGATTTTATCAGCACTTTAGGTCAGAAAACCAAAGGGCATTAAATTCTTAATTCTTACCCTAATTGACATTTATGCAGCAACTTTTACATTTTGAACCATAATTTTGTCGATCATTATCGAACAAGGCTATCACTTGATCACTTGTTGATATAAACAATCTGCGACTGCTCCCTTGAAATGCCTCTCTCAATAACTAACTGAATCCTTAAATATCAATACTTCTTTTTTCCCCGATGAAAATAAGACGAGACAATTAATAGGTAGAAACAAATCCATACCAACTTCAAAATAATTTCCACATCCAAGCTAATTTTCATTTACAAAATAATTTCCATGCCCAAAATAACTTAATAATCTCAATCACCCAAAATAATCCTTAAATACCGAGCTAAACCTTCAAAATAATCCTTAGATACCTCTAAACCTTCAAAATAATCCCTAAATACCTCTAATTAACCTTCAAAATAATCCTTAAATACCTCTAAACCTTCAAAATAATCCTTAGATACCTCTAAACCTTCAAAATAATCCTTAAATACCGCTAAACCTTCAGCACACCAGAGGGAGTAATGAGGTCCTACCCCTCAGTGTATACAGCTCGTGATGAATCCTGGACCTTCTACGATCCACGTCAGCGAACATGGTAAGTCAGCTTGGGTACGACAACTGTAATGTTACTCGTAATATTACTTGTAATATCACTTGTAGCATCACTTATAAACTATAAATAGTTTAACAAGGTGCATAGCGTAATGGGTATAAAATATGAATACTTTCGGTTTCAATACTTGTATCATAAAGATGATGTGGCATATCCAAATTAATTTGTGCTGAAGATTGCTTCCCTTGTTCACTCAACAATCAGCAATCGCTATATGTGGTATATAGAGGATTCATAAAAATGTTTTCCTTATATATTCATCAGTATAATGCATTCATGCGTTATTGACGGTGTACAATAACTTTCGGCCCAAGACGACTTATAGCCGGTCAGTGGTCAGTATCTTCCTGCTGTAGGACTTCTAGTTCAAACCTATTTAGCTATTTGTCATTTGTATGAGAACTGCATTATATTCCTAAGAAGCATATCATTACCATTTAAGCATATTTAGAAGCCGTAAAAATAATGAATATATCATGACAACGATTCAAGACGAGATTAATTAAGCACATTTTAAATCCACATTATAGATCAAAGTTAATGCTTTACTGTATAAGGAGATGGTCTATTTCTAACCGCTTTCAAGAGCACTTAGACTCCTTTAAGCTTTGCGTTAAAACTTAAAAAGCTTTTATATAACTAACAGGTTTAATAAAAGCTCGAAATAGGAGTTGGGTAAATCATACAACAGGCTAGATTTAAAGGCGAGCTCAGTTTAATAGCTTTTAAGTTTCAATACCATAAAAGCATAGAAACTAAATATTGTGTCTTTTACTAAGAAACTTTATCTTAATTTGGTACAATTGGTTCCCATGTGATAAAAATGACAAAATTCACATTAAAAAAGAAATTTAGCAGTTCACTAAAAACACATCAGTAAAAACGTAGTTCATTAACAACAGTTTATTAAAACGCAGTACAGTAAAAACGCAGTACAGTAAAAAGGTTGAGTGGATGGGAGAATTAACTACAGCGATGTAGGATTAAAAGGATAGAGATAGAGAAAACATTACATTCAAGGGGATTAAATTAGTCAGCATTGTTAGATTTAGCAGCATGAATTCAACATAATTGTTTTTCTTTCTTAAGTGCAATATTCCTTAAGGCGTTTGTCAGCGCCTAAATCCTTCCTTTTAACTACCCTAAATCTCCTCCCCAAAATAAGCCCCTGAAGTAAATATAGAAATGTTCAAAATAGAATTCCATCAAAAAGATCATAGTAGAAATGCATTACAATCGTATCTGATATCAATCATTAAAGTCATTCAACTTACTTTATTGCATTTGCTATACATAGTAATATGAATCAAAGTGGCCATTATCATGATCCTATGACAAATACCAAAGACATCGAGCTAATGTCTTTGTTGGTGAAGGGATGTGAGAAATTTTTTATTTCAAACAAAAAAGTGTCCCAAACAAATTTAGATAAAAGACAATTCCCAGGTATACGACAGGTAGCATGGAACCGAAAAGTATAGTGTTCCTTGTCGATGGGAGTGGTAGTATATACGGAGAATCTAACAGACTACTTAAGGAAACTGTCAAAAATGTGAGCCACCTTTCCTATTTTCGTTCATCACCACATGCATGTGGTCCAATTCTGCCACACAAAACTTCTTCTATGCTGTTCATCCTTCATTTTCCTGTATCTAAATGTTGATCTAACATGATTAAATGTAGGTGTTACATAGTTTAGTGTCAGACCTGGATTATATGGACGTGGCTATGGTCAGGGAGAACCAAGTGAGGTAAGTTCTATAAATATCTCTTTATTACAGTTGCTTTAATCTTTGAAGTCATCCAGCTAATCGGCTATTTAACATTCAATCGGCAGGAGTATCTAAAATTAGATTCAGGGTAGAAAAACCATATTCAAGACCGGTAAAACTAGAAAATCTCCACCCTTAACCTGTTTCAACTGGTAAACCAGCAACCAAGTAGCAACTTACACCGTTTACTTTCAGTTCGTTGGTGGAATGTGAGGGCAGAAAACCGCGGCTTAGAAGGACTACACAAGCTACCAAATCATACCTCGCACACAAGATTGAAAATGAGGAGTGGTAAGATAGTAAGATTGAAAGAAAACCAGAATATCAAAATAATGAAAGTTTTTTTCTATTTAAACAAGTGTACAAAATGATAAGTAATAATTATGATAACAAATCACCAAAAAGCGAATAAATCGGGCAACATAAGAATGACCAAAATAAATTGAAACAAAAGAGCAACTAATCAAAAACCACTAATCACCAGGTATGGCTTATCAAACGTAACAAGAGGGTTTGAGTATGCGTTTGATTTGCTGAAGGAGTATAAGCACAGCACGTGTCACAAGCTTGTTGTCCTCTTTACTGACTACACAAATGAGGTACAGAGTAATAACGATGTCTGCTCCTAACAAACCCCAGAAGTCTCGAGCTGGAAATGTTTTTGGAAATTTGCGAAACTACAAATTGTACCAGCAAAATTCCGCTTTGATCAAAACATCAGCATTTTGAATGCTAATTTTAAATTCGAAATTATAGTCAAAATTTTTCTTCTCTTTCTAACTTAAAATGTCTTTAAGGAGTTAATTCCTTACATCGAACAACGAGATGACGATTTAGGAGGTGGAACACATGTTGTCATCTTTACGTTTGGTTACGAGGTTTGAATTCGTCATGCTTGTTCTTTTGTTCCTTTTATTTGGAGGAAAATAAGGTTTTCTTTAGAACTTTAATATTTATGAATAGGACGATGTACGTGGTGAGATTCATAATGTTGCTGCAACAAGTCAAAGTCCGTTGATATGAAAAATAATATATTATTCTCCGTTCCTGGTTTGTTGTGGTAAAGACTTGAAGAGCAATATAATCTATTTCGTTCAAAGCTACTAAACCGGTATTTAAATTTAACCGTTTTGTCGAAACTTTGAATCATAAAGGTTACGGAATGGATAATTTTTTTGGCTGCTACTTTAAGGATATCAAAATTATGATGGCTAACTACTTTGATACTTACACTGTGAACATAGTAAACCAGAACGGTACCATATACTCATATAGTTGAAGAATGATTATTAAAATGCGGCAACGGCTTTAGGTATCAGTGTAAATCTTAAGCAGAAACCTGAAACAAACACTGAAACAAACACTAAGACAAACTCTAAGACAAACACTAAGACAAGCACTAAGACAAGCACTAAAGGGGTCATTCATAAAATCGAGTACGCGTCCTTAAGCCACGAGTACGTGTCTCGTACTTAAATCAGGTAAGCCACGAAATCGGTATTCATAAAGTAAGCCAGGCTTAAAATTTCCGTACTTATGGCTCAGTTTTATCGAGCCATGGCTCGTTGAATCCGAGCCATGGCTCACTGGATTAAGTACGGCTCAGAGCTATGGCTTACGGTTTAAGTACGGATTATAAGCCGTGGCTCAGCACGCTGTACTTAAAAAACAGACAGAGCCAAGCCACGGCTTTCTGTTTTAAGGACTATGTACTTACAATTCTGAGTACATGTCCTTATAATTTTAAG
>JH154988.1:30158-42407 GCA_000226015.1 Mnemiopsis leidyi | reverse complement strand
ATTTTATATATATATATAGATCAAGACGAAAATTACTAGAAAAATGCATTTTTTTAAGACGTTACTGACAGACACACCTTAAAAGATAGAGACTCGAAATTTTTCAGGTTCACGTAGATACATACTCAAGACAAAAACTGCAAAGTTTCAAGTTTCTAACTAATCGGGAAAGTGGTTTTCTGGATAGCCGAGTTTTGAGTTTTACGTAATCGTGTATAATAGCGCTGGCAAGTTTTTCAACTTTTGTTGAAAACTTTTTCCGAGAGGGGCGCTTGTTCGGCCGAGTCGTCGGGGGCCTTCGGCCCCCTCCTCCACTAACGGGCCTGCGTCGGGGCCTTCGGCCCCTCCTTGGCCTGGGCAAAGGGGGCTTTGTTGGGCCCTGGCAAGGGGGGCGGGAGTTTTTTCCCCGGTCGCGCTTGCCAGCGCTATAATAACTGAAAAAGCTCTGTAAAATTTGTACCTGAACTCACTTTACCTGGAAAATGCTATAATGCTAGAATAACATACCTGATATGCTAGAAAGATTACAATCCGGAGTATCTAGCTCGACACTCCTGTTCCTCAGGTTCAGATAGCTCTGTTGATCCTCGTTCAGATCGTTCAGGATGTTGACAGGACTCAGGTCGGACACGCCTCGTCTCTGACGTAGAGAGGGGACAGTCTTGTTGGGGACACAGTTCTCCATCCACAGTTCCGACATTGTCTATGTGGGATGTTTATCAGTTTAGGTTTAAAGATAGATCAAGTGATCAGACATAGATCACGAGATCGGCTACAAAAAAATATCGAGCTTCAAGCATTTTTAAATTTATAACAGCACAATGGAAAATAGACATGAGGATCATTCGGAGTCTTTTCTGTTCTGGTGACAAAGATTTACTTATACATCATGTGATCTGCAGTTTCAGATAAATCGCGTTATTAGTTTAAGGTAGACCGCCTTATCATCTTTAGATAGATCGCGTTTAATCAGTTTTAGGTAAAACTTATGCCCCGAATCAAAATGCAATCTAACTGAACATTGTGTAATAAAAATTTATACTGAGATCTTCGGAAATTTTTAAATCTTGTAGATCGAGATCGCATAATATTGGTTTAAGATCACGTGATGTTAATGAAACATTCTAACCCTATAGGCTTAACTCAAACGTTTACACTAACAGAACTATAAGTGAAATCTCAAGAGGAAGAAAAGAAGAGTAGTGCAGTCTGGCGCGATTATCTAAAGATGAGTATTAGGAACTGAGAAAATAAGCAGAGTATATTATTGATCGAGAATCGAGATAGAGGTAGCCGCGATGAAGAAATTCACGAAAAATTATCGTTTCAAATGGACAGCCGGCTAAATTTTGTATGATTTGACTTCCGTACAGTTAAGCGGTTTAATGCTCGGAGCGATGGTACAATTATGAGCGGCTAACGCTTGCAAAGCGGGTGGGCCGCTTTAAATAGAGACACTGAGGTGTGGATCTTCGCGTCTGCTTCAAAATTCGACAGTCAGTAGAACTGACATCAGCAATAAATCATGGCACCGGGCAACTACAACAGAGTGACAAGGTCGTCCTTCCTTAGAGTTCATAATGGATTAAACTAGACATGAATTATAAGATCGTCTGCTACGCTATTCGATCACAGAAAGGAAACGCCAGGCAATGCTTCCTGATTTATTGAGTTTTCAATAACATTAAACATAGTTCTAAACATACTAAGCTTTCTTAATGGAAAAGCAACACAATTTCCTTGACTCCCGAGAGGCAGGTAGCTGCTAAATAGCCATAAAACTAAGACTTAATAATAGTTTGCAATCATCTTAAAATTCTAAAATTCTAGACAACACTCAATCCATTTAAAAACCTGATCACGTAGTGCACCTCAAACTGTACCTCAAACTCTACCTTGTAAAGCGAAATTGTAGGATTCTTAAACAGTCAGAACAGTGAACCAATAGAAATTAAAATCAACACGTAGCAACAGGTGCTTATGATAAGCTAACAATCTGTGATCAACCGGAATCATTTAAATTCGTCCCGATTTCCGGCAGAGGAAAAATCACTAGATCCCGGTCCATCTCTGCAAAAGATATTATCAGATTCTTTGTCAGAGTCAAGATAGATCGCTGCGACAAGCAATATCTTGTGAGGATAAACAGATACCACACTTTTAACGGTTTCGTGACACTGTGACAGGTTTGACGACACACACAAGCTGAGATTTGATGCTTTCATCATGTCTTCACCTCATCGGCAGAAATGCGACAGTGCGTTTTTGATCTGAATAGGCTATGTTATAATTAAGACGAAGGGTAAAGGAATGCTGGACAAAAAGATGTTGGAATTGATGTGTGAGACGGAGACATACATGATACAATGCAATGCGCCTATAATGCAGGTGTGTAGAGTGTACTGTGTTGAATACTACAGTGTACATCGGTGGCAGATGAAGAATACGGCCTAGTCAGAGTAAGTGGTTGATTAAACTTACAGCTTGACGCTCGTTGTGTATTCTTCTGTATTGTACGAGGCGTACTTTATCAAATGTAAAAGACAAACTTCTATACTGACAAACCAAATCAAACCGCCCAATCATGGCTGCATTGCATGGCTGTATTATTGTAGAAAAGGGAAGGTGCGGTCAAGGTTTTTGTTGCATATTTTTCAAACCAGTACCACAGAAAAACAATAACTCGTGAAAACTTGAAAACAAAATCACGTAAAAGAAATTGAAAAAACACGGTGAAATTTGAAATACGGTCACCTAAAGCTCCTCTAATTCTACTTCTAGGGATGCCGAAAAAGTGATCTCAGAGAAAAATGTGTAGGTTGATAAGCTACTGTCGCGGCCATCACGCGCTCTCACGCATTTCTAGCCTGGCAAAGAAATTCAGACGCGCATCGCCCGTTGAAGGAAAATGAGAATCGCACTTCCTCGTGAGCTCTTCAAGACCAAACAAGGCCATGCTAGAACAAGTCGGCAACCAGACTTTAACGCGTCAACTTTTAGTGATGTCAATGGCTAGAATTTGTCGAACCTCCTTCAGAGATTAATCTTTCCGCTACCGGACCTACCTCAAAGGCAATACGTCTTCCTGTAATGCTGTCTTGGGTTGAAAATTTGATATTTAAGAAGAGAATAGATCGAAATTCAGTAGGTACGGAGATACAGGTTGTCAGTTTTGCGATTGTGATCTGTGTCTATCGAAGTGAATCAACCAGTAATTTGGCAAAATTATACTGAAGAAGGAAAAGGAGAGATACTGAAATTAAATGTATCTGCCCACGCTCCCGCCTCGATCGGAGAAAAAAAAGCAGCAAATTGGGTGACAGACGGCTACTTAATCTTATTCTCCACACTGAAAAAATGGCAAATTAGGCAAAGTATAACAGACGGCTACTTATTTTTCGCACTGATATACGGATGTTCCGCCAGTAACCGTGCTGTTACAGCAGAGCCAATTAAACTCAACAGTAAATCTAGAGGAAGTTATGAGGTGGTATGAAATGTTAATGAGGGTAAATGTATGCAGTATTAATGCTGTGAGCGTGACTGTTATAAATATTGTCGGGTTCCATTTTAGAAGTAATTTATTACCATCTCTACTTGATCAAGATTAGGACTCACACATTAAAGTTACTAAAATTTTTGTTATTGTGGAGGTTGAAACCAATCAACCCGAAAAGTACAAAAACAAGGGAAATAACCATTTTCAAATTTCAAAACCAGAAGATTTCTACCAAGACCTCCAAAGCCTAACTAAAACCTATACAGTACACGAAAGGTTTAGCTTTATGACTGATCCTAACTTATCATTTAATAACCGGTGCGTATTGCTTACATCATGTTAACCTTCATGTCAAAGTGATAATGTGACTGATAATGAAATAATGTCATGAATAAGTCTAATTACTGAGTCTATGAAACCTAGAATAAAGCTAAAAAACTGAATAAAATCTACATTTTTTAGATTTAAAATCTGCTGTAGCGTTCGTTTTTTATCTAGAACCCCCCCCCCCCCTCTATAGCCCGGAACGAATGAAATAACTTAACTTTGTTTTCTTCTTCTACTTCTTCTTCTTCTCCGTAGGGGTAGATTGGTATTTTAGCACACAGTGACCTGTAAGGTACTGAGTACCCGCCCTTAGTTTGTTTTTACCAAGATAGGAGAAGGACTTAGTGTAAGACTGAAACAATGCCGTTTAAACTGGTAGTGCAGTTCATATTTACTTGATCTTGAGAAATGAGAAGATAGGCACGAGTTCTGTAGAAAATAGGACCCAAGTTTATTTGTCAAGCTTAGATCAAAGGCTCCGCAGTTTTACTTACGTCAGCAAAATAGAATACTATTAATTGAAATTGAAAATAGCATTTAAAGTTTGTTCATAATGTAAATACCAATATCATAACGTTTGCCATAAAGATTGACGTTAGAAACATGACTTGATAATCAATAAAATATAGTATTAGACGATTCATTTTCCTGGAACAGCAGGTAATTCACTAAGTTTGAGCATTTGGTAAGTTTAAGCAAGACGTCAATCTTACCAGCAAATCCCGAAGTCGGTTGGCCAGGCACCGTTAGGGCACCGGTAGAGCGCCTAAAGGGCATTGGGCGCTTGTAACGTGCAACATATCGGATTTGTAGTTGGAGTTCTCATGTTTTGCGATATGATAGGGATTCGCACACAGGTTCAGAAAGCAATATCAAAATTTAGCCACTAAGACGAATTTTATGGCAAAAAAGCCGTATAAAGAATATGTAACAGGGATCGACCGATGAGAATTATCCAACTAAGGAATATCAATACACGCTCTCAAGTTTGCGACACCTCCCTACAAATACCGTTCTTTATTTGATAGACTGCAGCAGTGCCAGATTCTGGTAACCAGACTCTTGTCCGAAACGGACTCTTGTCCCAAATTGTGTTCCGAATAAATGATTAGATGATTTCTTATCATGAACTTAACGGCTCACATCCTCATTCGGACAAGCGTCCAAGTCACAAGTCAAGGGTAAATGCGTGATATGTCTTAACAAGCACTCATGCAGTTTGTGTTCGGACTAAAGTCCTCCAAATTGACCTTAGACGAAAACCGAAAGCAGTTTGACATGTTAATTGTAAATTGAAACAAAAATTCGGACAAGATTCCGCCAAATGGACAACAACAGTCCATTTCGAAGCAGATTCCTAGAATCTCGATTTCTGCATATATAATAGAGAACGGTATTCGTGGGGAAGTGTCTCATATTTGTTTTGAACTAGGAGGTGTCTCCAAATTGTTTTGATTTTAGAAGGAGTCTCACATTTGTTTTGATTTTAGGAGGTGTCTCACATTTGTTTTGATTTGAGACACCTCCTTGCAAAATTAGCTTTGCTGGTATGTACAACGTTTTTGAGACACCTCCATCAAAACAAATGCGAGACACCTCCTATAGAGTGTAATTTTACACGAAAATTAGGGTAATTATACACGTTAATTAGTTCTTACACACACCCTAAAACGAAATTTTTATTTTTTCTGAACGAGAGAGCGGAAAAAGGCCAAAATTTCACCTTAACCGTTTGAAACCGGACAAACGGTTCTTGACTTAAAATTGGACGCTGAATCGAAATAAATAGGTCCCAGAACCCAGAAACGCTTCCTTCTATCCGATAATTGCACTTTCTTCCAGATAGTTAAGTTAGTGTTCCTGGGTTGCTGGGCAAGCTGTCGGGATGTACTTGACCATGTGGACCCAAAATCTTGCGTAGAATCGTTTGATCATGGTCCTGGAGACCATAGAGGCTTCCTTATCCCCCTTATAGCAAATTTACCAACCTAAAATGTCTAAGGTGCAGTAAATTTGGTACCCTCAGCCGTTAAACGGAACAAACTTGACTGAGCTGATCTAAAATTTTGCGTAGAATCGTTTGGTCATGGTTCTGGAGACCACAGAGGCTTCCTTATAGCAAATTCATGAACCTTAAATGTCTTAGGTACATTAAATTTGGTATCCTGGGCCATTGACCGGATATACTTGACTGTGCTGATCTACAGTTTTGTGAAGAATCTTTTGGTTACGGTTCTGGAAGTGGAGCCCACTGAGGCTCTTTTATGACCTTAAATATCACAGGTACATAGTTTTTTGCCGCTCCACGGGACGTGTCTAAAAATGTGATTTGTAACTGGTATGACCTTAACAGTTAACAAAGTTCCGAAATCTTGTGAAGATACTGACTACTGCTTGATGGGCACACAAATTTTCATCTCACGGTTTATGTTAAATTATTACTACTTTTGCCTGACCATTTTCTTCTGTATCTATTCTACGTTTTTAAAAACAACTGAATTTGAAACAAATTACAGGTAGAAGGCCGGCTTCTTTTATCCCTTAGATCAATCGAAAGTTTAATAATTGCAGCAATTTTAGCAATACTACAGAGTTACTAGTAATGCATGTCTTAGGTACAGTAAATTTGGTACCCTGGCCTGGGCCGTTGACCGGATATACTTGACTATGCTAATCTACAGTTTTGCGTAGAATCTCTAGGTCATGGTTATGGAGCCCACAGCAACCCAGGAACACTAACTTAACTATCTGGAAGAAAGTGCAATAATCGGATAGAAGGAAGCGTTTCTGGGTTCTGGGACCTATTTATTTCGATTCAGCGTCCAATTTTAAGCCAAGAACCGTTTGTTTGCCAAATTGCATTAAGTTTAAGGTGGTATCGCTCAAATATGCAATCGTCAAAATGTCGGTAATCATTATAAAATACCCTTAACCCCGCAATTGCTAGAGTACCCAAATAGACTACCAAGTTCAAGCTTATCTGGGCAGACCACTGCGGGACGAATTGAATATTAGGATTGACTGTGACCAAGCTTTGAACTCTATCTAAATTATAAAAAATAGTTATGTGATAACCATTTATACGATAATGTTGACGAAAAACTTGTCGAGGGTATCATTGGTCGTTTGATATAAATACTTTGGTGTGCGTGGTCCTGACTAAAAGCGGATTAAACAGATAAGCAGATAACCATGCAAGGATTTGATTTTGGTAGTTGATAAACTTGCCAAAAAAATCTGCTCAGTTCGCATCCACCGTGACAAGTAAAGATGTAGGTGCACCCCCACTAACTGCAAACCCCCACTAACTGCAAACCCCCACTTAATGCACACCCCCACTAAATGCACACCCCCAATAAATGCACACCCCCCCCCCCCCACTTAATGCACACCCCCACTAAATGCACACCCCCACTTAATGCACACCCCCACTAAATGCACACCCCCACTTAATACACACCCCCACTAAATGCACACCCCCACTTAATGCACACCCCCACTTAATGCACACCCCACTAAATCCACACCCCACTTAATCCACACCCCTACTTAATGCACACCCCACTAAATCCACACCCCCACTAAGTACACAGCCCCGTCCCCCAAGCGAGAATTAGACAATAGACATGTACTGACTCATTCATACCAGGATTTGGCCTTCAATTGTGGAAATTGAATATCATCAAGCAACTTGGAAAGTTCAACAAGAATTGGGCCCGCTTTGTTTGGTCTTAGGCGGACGCTTAAGATTATAATATATAATTTCAAAAGACATAAGACATTTCAATCAACATAGCCCAAAAAGCTCGTATTTTTCTTTCAAGCGAGTTCCAATCACGACCAAGCACTGCCGGGTCTATAATACTAGGCCAATGGCCACGGCGGATCCTTTAGGTCGAAATGTAATCAAATCAGAAAAGGAAAGGTGAAGAAGCCCAGGAAGTAACTCCGCAAGAGGAGACAGCTACGTACCTGACCCTGTCGAGTGGTTTAATATCTACATTGTACTAGCATGTAGAGAGTACAGCCGGCTGCTTTACTGAAATGAACTGGGAGCTAACCAGCTATATGGGGCGTGTCCCCTGGTTGCTATTGCTTAACACTACAAACACAATAAACGTATTGATAAGAGATATCAGCTCACGTAAAATCGATGGGTTAAAACTAAGATGGTTCAAACTCCAGATCGGCAAATTAGATTCCGCTGTTTGATTTGTAGATGGGCATCCAAATAGGGCGTGTCATTGTGTCAACTTGTCAAACGGGGTGTGTCCTCTATAGCAATATTCTAATATTGCGAGCTTAAGACCTTTGAAAGAAAAATCTCACCCTGCCATCTTGAATAAGTGGACCCATTATCAGAGAGAGGAACGTTATACGAGAGTTCAACTTGCTCTAAGAGCTTAGAGTCCATTACAGAGGACTCTCCTACTATGGTAATAAACTTGCAAGACGCGGCCGTTAATACGAGTCAATACGAGTCAATATAACTGTTTTTGTTCATAAATTTAATCTTCAATGGGGTCGGAGCGTTATTGTTAAGGGAAGAATTATTCGCAGCCCGGCCCGTAAACTTGATTTATTAAATCGAATAATTGCATGGTCCGACTTTTGAGACCAAATTGCATGGGCACTACAATGCTCAACAATATGCAATATCCCAGTTTAACTGTGAACGCGGTGTACATCATATATTCACAGTAATTCGTTGGAGTCGGCGAGAGAATAGCAAGAGGCTGGCGTCATCAAATTTCTTAATAGATTCAGAGTTCCCATCAGCCAATAAAAGGATGTAAAGATGCAAAATGATGAACGTTGCTCATTAAAGTTTACGATCGGTGCTTATGGTCAATTTTTCAAACATAAACTAGATGTTACACAGTACTCATAGGATATAAAAAAAACTTGATTTAATGGTGCGGTACCACTACCTCACTGCCATCTTTAACTGTTCATACCATATACAAGCTTGGCTCAAGTACCTCCGCGAGTGTACCTACATTGTATGTAGATTGTATACACAATACATTATGTGTACATTATTGTACATTATTGTACAGTATGTGTATACTGTGTGTATGTACCTACCTAAAACTTCAATGGCTCTGCTACTATAACTTACTAAGTACCAACTTTTTACTATTTTACTTGTGATCATGAGAATCATAATTCTGAATCATAATTCTGTCCGATTTTTGAAGTACAAAAATATTTAAGTGAAAAAAATATTTAAGTGAAGTTACAACTTTACATCCGCCGACTGCTTTCCACCCAGTACGCCTACAATCAGCCCTAACGTTGTATCTGTGCTACATACAAAGCCGCACATCACATATTCGAATCCCTGCTATATTTGTTATACTGTACAGTGTATATTGTACACTGTAATTTCATTACATTAATTACACCCTCACACCTCTGCAATGTAATTCCTATTTCGAGAAACGCAGGACGAGTTAACTTTGTGTCTTCCCTGTGTTACTTCGAACATTCTTCCCCGTTTTACAAGTGAATGTTGCTGTTATTTTCTCTTGCATTGATTTCAAAACTAGACGCCACCCCGGAAACTAGCGATATCAAGCACCGTGCACTGCAATTTGGAGCTACAACCAACGACTTCATCAGATTTGCCTTGGACACAACCCCCCTCCAGGACGCCCTGTCAATCTGCACGTGGATAAAACGAGTTTCTACATCCTCCTCCCTCCCCGTTGTTTTCGACCTCTTCTCCCAGGAGGAACACGAGATTTTGATAGGATCAGATGGGAGGTATAACCGAGTAGCAGGAGATCACGTGTTGGATAACCACAACAGAAAGTTCGCCACGCAACCACCAGGACGATGGTTCAGCTATTGTCTCACATGGTCTTCTACCAGTAGAGCTATACAGTTGTACCTAGACGGCGAGCAAGTAGCAGCAGCCCGCACTTCCACAGCCAGGATGTTGAGGAGCAGTGGTGTGGTCAGATTTAATAGGCTGGAAAATAGCGAGAGTTCGGCCTTTGTTTTCGGCGGTCAGTTGTTTCAGTTTAATATCTTTTCGGGGGTGTTGAGTCCTCAATCTATCAAGAAGATGGCGGAAGGAGGCCTGTGTTTTGATTTCGAGGAGGAACTTTTGGATAGAATTATTATGAGTTGGGAGAACGTTGTTTTGAAGCCTAAAAATGGAACTGTGATTGAGACCATAGGATGCTATTTAACGGATGGGAAGAAAATGGCTACAAGCGAGCCAAGTAGAAATAAAGAAGATCTATGAACAACTGTCGGTCAATTGAACAATCTAGAGCAGCACCGTATAAGGGATTATCACGACTTATTATCTAATGCTATGTCTAGCAGACGGCATAGCTTTAGCTTCTACTTCTAGACTTCTTTGACACGAAAAAATGAAAATTGGATTAAAAGTCAAATGTGAACACTGAACTTTCGATGTGATAGCTGCGTTAATTAAAATACAAATTGAGTCTTTGTTAGTTTGTTGTACTGTTGTAAAACTAAAAACACTGAATAAAGAGAAGCACGTCCGATCCTATTATACATGTTTGACCTTTGTAAGGCAAACCTTTGTAAGGCATTAGGGCAAACATCTAAAATAGCACGTTTTCCTTTCATTGAGTAGTGACATGAAGTATGTGATAGAAGAAATTGAAAAAAAATTGCAATAAACTGCAATAAGGCTGGAATACATACGATATTCGATAGCATGGCAAAGTTGGGTGCATCACAGTGTTACACTGGCAGTAACACGTCCAGACGTTAGACGACTTATTCAAGCAAAATACAAAGAAATGAAAATAGGTCTAACAGTGCGTGACTTACAGTTGAACAAACCGCGCGCGTGGCGCCAAATAGACTGTCCAATCAGAAACGAAGAGAGCAGTAGTGCGTCCAATCACGTTCAAGTTTAAGACTTGTACATGATACGCCACGTTAGGTGGTTTTGTGTATTGTGTATATATTGCGAACTTTGAACACAATTCTAAAATTGCATGAATCTTTTAAATGTAAAGTTAAACGAAGGCCATGGAATAATTTATTCCAAATTTCCATTGCATTGAAAACGGAATAACGATTTGCCTTTGGTAGCTTAGTTTAAAACTTTCGCGAACTTCCAACTCCATAAGCAACTGATAATTTTGCAAAGATCCTGATCATCAGTGCAGAAAATATTATCTAATTGTTCAAATAATACACGTTAAAATAGCCCGTTTTCATTAAATTAAACTCCATTTTTGCCTTGGAACCTCAGTATGTGTTTTTCTAAAATTCGTTAAACTACCTGCTACAGTTTCATTAAAGAATTTTTAGACCCCTATAAACTATTAGTGTTACTATTTGCTCTTGACATTTTCTCAATGATGCCCGACTCTTGTTAGACAGACATCAATTCTCCGACCTCCCGTTCATTATATTAATGATATGGAAACTCTGCTTTATCAGGGCCAGGTATCCAGCGAGGTCATACTTTATCCAATCGATGTGTTGGGGACCTTGAGGTTATTATGGTTCCAAATAATTTGAGCTGGTGCGGACACATTGTTAACATGATCAATAAAATACATTGAATCTTTGGTCTCTTTACCGTTTTCAAAACTCGCCCGGAGACTTGTCATTTCCAGAATTCCAGACTCGGTACACGAGCAATTGTTTCCTCCCTTTCCAGGGTTCGAGTTCCTGGACAAACCAGACCCTGAATGACAGTTTACTCGCAGTACGACTGAGAAGACCAAGGCTATGAGACACAGTACCAGCAATTTTGAAATCTGTAGTTTCGTTTGGCTAGCTTTTAAGATCAGTATGTCAAAGTTTCTTGCTTTGATACCGGAAAAAACTTCGGTCGTTGGTTATAACTTATAGCTGCAGCTAGTTCAACTCCTTGGTAGACTACCCGCCAATAGGATGGTCAGACATTTGATGGCCTTCCCAACATGCAAGTACGAGGATAGACTCTACATCAGTTACCTAAGCATTTTGGAATTCGACTGCGGAGAATTTTAATACTGTGTTCCGTTATGCCTTAATATTCATACTTTAAAATTGAGCCGACGGGTTAATAAACGCCAGTACAGCTCAGAAGTAAGATTAATCGTAACACTAACGTCTAACACTATCAGTATCACCACTACAATGACTACTAGAACAGTTAGATCGAAGTGGAGCATGCCTGGCGTCTTACCTTGACACAACATCACTGCGATAAACAAAGGAGGCTAACTCTAAGCAACACGGGCATAGCTAGTACTAGTAGTGCCAATATAACAAAAAGCCATCACTTTATTACCCGCTACCACGGGTAAGGTGCCGAGAGAGAGAGAGAGAGAGAGAGAGAGAGAGAGAGAGAGAGAGAGAGAGAGAGAGAGGAGTACGAGTAGTACGACGTAACGTACGTACGTACGTACGTACGTACGTACGTACGTACGTAC
>JH154988.1:13452-26414 GCA_000226015.1 Mnemiopsis leidyi | reverse complement strand
ATAACTTAATACGGTAACTAAGTATAACTAAGTATAACTTAATACGGTAACTAAGTATAACTAAGTATAACTTAATACGGTAACTAAGTATAACTAAGTTTAACTTAATACGGTAACTAAGTATAACTAAGTTTAACTAAATACGGTAACTAAGTTTAGCTAAGGGTAACTAAGGGTTAGTGGTTATAAAGGATGAAGAGAAACCAAGGCTAACTACTTAACTAGGTATGTACTAGGAATAATTAGATCAACTAAAGGTAACTAAAAGTAACTAAAGGCGTTTCAAAGCAATTAAAGGATAAAGGGAAACTAAGGTAACTAACCACGTTCGTCAGCAGGGATCGTCTTCAGGAACTTGTCGATAAACTGCATGATATCCTCCTTCTTTCTCCTCTTGCAAGCGTGTTTTAACTTTTTGTCGTTTTCAAACATAAACAATGCTGGATACACGTTCACCTTGAAATTTGGCAAAGTTTTAAATCGTTTAATGTTTACACGATGCTTATTTATTGGGATGCTTTTGACTTCATAAAGCTATTTTGAAGAGATGAAATTCGAATAAATCGATTTAATTGGTTAATGGTTATCTTGTAAAATCCCGCACACACGTGCAAACTACACGAACAAACCTTGTGCTTGTCACATAGCTTCTCGTTAGCATCACAGTTGACTTTAGCGATAACAACGTCTGGCTGATTAATGTACTTTTCTCCTATCTCAGTCCAGATAGGAGCTAGTTTCCGGCAGTGACCGCACCAGGGAGCGTAGAACTTGACTAGTGTGAATCTGCCTGGGAAACAGTCTCTTAGATGTACTTGTACATGTTTTATAGTTTTTTGTAGAAGTCTTTATTTTTAATAGTAGTTTTTTTCTAGAATCAATAGATTCACAATAGATTGCGTTCCGTTTTAGAATAGAAATTTCAAGATACGATCAAACTAGAGCGGCAAATCGCCGTGGTAAAGGTGGAGAATTTGAAGAAAAACATCCAAGCCGACTGCATAAAGCTCAAAATTCAAATTTACTTTTCTTTAGCTGAGCTTTGAAATTGTCTTCCCCAAGCTCGGTAATAGCCTCTGTTTTTGGAGTTGCTTTAGGTCTGAAGCTTTTCTCTGAGGCCTCCGCGGCCCTTTTCTCACGAGCTTTTTCCTCCTGAAAACGAAATCGAATTTAACTTTGGGCTGATAGAGAGTAATAGAAATAAAACGATCGGCAATAAATGAAGATACAAACGGAATTCCAAGTTATGTAAAAACAAATTTTCAGCAATGCAGTTTCACTAAAATGATTTGAAAAATTCAACAGCTTACTAAATATCTGTACCTCGATCTCTGCCCTCATATCATTACTTTTCTTCTGCCAAGCGATAACATCTAAGGAGAGGTGGTTAGGAGAACTGTTAATGTGAGTAACGACAGACAGGAAGGGGTGGAGGAGGGGCTCTGTGGGGGCTGCCCCTGGGTCTATCCTCTCGTCTATGTTATATAGCACTATGTAGGGCACCTGCAAACACATCTCATTTTTCCTCTTTGTTAAAACTCTCTTGTATTGTGGCCACCCACAGTTCTTTCAGTATTTGTCGTCGTAAAAACTTTTTTTTGTAATTGTGCCACAAAAACTGGCAGTTATCTTCACCTGATCTTAAATCAAAATTGCTCGAAACCCGCCTCTTATCCCAGTCATAAAAATTCCGACTAGTAAGGCAGTTAATTTCTAACTTTCAGAACGCAAATTAGTAGAAAACTAAATAAACGTACCTAAAAGTAAACTTAAAAATCAAAGCTCCATATCACTCTTTTAGCTATTGATTGTACACTTTACAGTGAGTAGAGATAAGAGTGAATGGAGAATAAGCACTTTGTATGATAAAAGAGAGATTAATGTAATAACAACTTGAACATAAGCATATGAGGAAATTTTCTTCGTGTTAAGACCCTAATAAAATCTCTCTGCAATTTTGCCTTCGGCAAAGTATATGGGTAATGATGGAAACACACAATTTAAAACACAGTAATCTTAAACGCATCTGGGCGTATCCACTTTGAAATTGGGTTTTGAAGTCGACGTTTTCCAAAAGTCATGAAAAGTATTGTACCTGAGTGACCTCCATCTCCTTACAGAGGTCTAGATCTTTCTGACAGTAAACGGTAGCCAGCATCAGCTTGTCGTTCAGCAACGTCTGTGATTTCACTGCTTTCCATGTCTCCTCGAAGAAGTGTTGGTTCATGTGACAAGCGTTACACTGCTCAGCCGTGAAGAGGATCATCGTGTATTTCCTGGGAAAATTAAGTCTCCTTATTATAATTATTAGGAAAAAATAGACGGATAAATATGCCAAATAAATAAAAGATAAATCACTGTTGATCTAACTGACAAATTTACTGACAAAAACGAAAATCAAACTAACAAAAACTGACAAAACGACAAAATAAGTGATAAAAACGACGCCAACCTGACTCCCAGAACGTTCCAGACGTTTTGAGCGGTTATAGTGAAGGGTTTAGTGCTGTACTTCAAGTCATCTTCTATTGCTGTGTAATACTTTTCTTTGACGTGGTCTATCAGGTTGTTTAGGGTTCGTTCTTCTCGATATCTGCACGTGTGACCACGTGTTATTGTGTTGTGTGTGCACGTGTTATTGTGTTGTGTGTGCACGTGATACCACGTGTTATCGTGTTGTGTGTATGCAGACTGTTAAGGGCTGGCTCTTGACCAGTGGTTAATGATTAAAACAAGTTGAAAATTTGTAAACCTGAAGATAACCAAGTATCAGATGTATAACCGTTACCTGTAAGTCTGTTTTCCATCAATAAAAGTAAACATGGTAGGATACCCATACACCATGTGTTTCTTACAAAGATGTTCCTCATTCTGACAGTTTATCATCCCTATCACGATATCTGTAACGTCTCTGAAACTCTGAGCTGAGGGGAATGACACGGTTTAAAGTAAGTGTTTGAAATAAGTGTTCCAAGTAAGTTTTCAAATTAAGTGTTCAAATCAAGAGTTTGAAATAAGTGCCGGATTAAAGAATACTTTATTTCTAAAAGAGCTTTACAACTTATACTTATTTTAACCCAATACCCATGTGTTCTTACTGATTCTTTTTTCTTACTGAAACCGCAGAAGAGCAGGAGAAGCATTTTCCCAGGCTTTATCCCGAGAAACTTACCTAACAATTTCCAAGTAGGTTTAAGTTTCTGACAGTGTCCACACCAAGGAACAAAGAACTTAAGGAATACTAGTTTGTTGTTACTCAGAGTGTAGTTGAAGTTCTCTGTCGTCACAATCAGAGCGTGTCCGGACCGCTCCTTGAGAAAATAATCCAATAAATAATTTGGTTTGTAAAGAGTTGTGAGAGTAGGTTACTGGGCCACTATCCAGCCTTAAATGGGATGTTTATTTCTTTAAAGAGTTATTATACCTAAATATTTTGATGAATATTTTGAAGAGTTACTTATGTGTATGAAAAATTATGAGGATATTCAGTCCTCTTTTATCAACTGAAGCCGTATTCTTCAATAAATAACGAGTTAGAATCTAATGTATACGGGATCAATATTGGTGTTAAGGTAGATGAAGCATCTTTTCAAAAACACTACACATAATTAAACTTGGCAGTAATCAAGTAACTTACAGGGAAGTCAGAAGATTCGTCCACCTTTTCTCCCTCAGGAGTAACATCGACTGTAGCTTCCTTTTCTTCGTCCTATTTTAGAAGTTAATCAGGACAAACGGGACATTGACGACAACTTATCCAGCAATGAATTCCCTCAAACAACCACAAAAACACACTAAAAGTAGCATTTTTTAAAGGATAGAAAGTCTTGAAATTTCCTTACTTTAGTTCGACGTTTTTTTCGATCGATATATCTGTCTTCCGGCTCGACAACAAAGACACCAGGGGGCGGGGACTTGTACATTTTCTCTAGAAACTTAACAATTGGGCCGTATTTGAACGTTCCGCTGTATTTACTGTGATACACGCCCTTGTAGTAGACTGCTATTTCCGAACCCCGAGTCTAAGATAGGATAGATTTAGAGTGCACCAAAACAAACCTACCACCTCGAACAATCAAATTTCCAACATTATCTAGGATAAATGCACACCCTGACTAAGAACAGTAAGGAGTACCTACATCGGCTTGTTTGCAGGTGCCCCGGTTAAAGTTACAGTCTACCCGGCCCGGCAGGATGAGGGGGTGGTTGGCATAGAGGAGGTGGATGTCACCCCAGACTTTGTCACACTCCGGACATCGGCCGCAGCTGGGAGAGGGGTAAGCAGAGGGTTGTTTTGACGGGGGAGCGCCCTTCTTGTATAGCATCTACGTTTAGATTTCGAGCTGGCCTAGAGTTCATAGACATATCGAAAACATTATGGATGAAGGGATTGGAGATTTTTTTACTAAAGCTACGAATCAAGGCCGTACAGGAAGCTGAGAATGACGTTTTGGGTAATTCGGTAATTCAATTAAAGGAGAACAGCTGACTTGTCGGCAAAAAGGAACGATCTTACACATTGCTCTGGCAAGAAGGGCGCCCCCGATTTAGATATATCATCTAGAGCCGATTTGATCGAAGTAAGTATAGAAGCAGATTCACATTTATAGTATTAACACTTATTTAGAAATCGAACTATACGAATGTCAACTGTCTCGCCAACCATCTACATGCAAATCTGGAAGCTGATTCAGGGGACCTAACTTAAAGTTGATTATCATTAGATCACAGCAAGCGCACTAGGGTTACCGACTAAACAGTCCGATATTGGACACAAAGACGATTATTCTAGACCAAGCGCCACAGTTACCGATTAAAATATTTCAGTAAGTTGAGATTTAAAGTGTCCGAAACAAAATCAGGAAAATAGAACTAAAACTAAGGTGTGGATGGTAGCCCTAGCGCACTGCCACTGCGAACACATAACACGATAACATCAAGGGTGATATTCCTGATCCATGCTGGCACTCACGCAGACGAATAGTAGTAGACAAAGGTTACATCATATCGGTGGATTTGCTCGCCAATATTCGATATTGTCAATTCAAAGATCTTTCCCAGGTTCCTTCTCTAAGATTGGTGGCCATGAAAGCATCCCAAAATAACATCAAAAAGACGATGTTAGTAAGGGAAAAATTAAATTTTTTACTATAAGGCGGAGACTTGGATTTGCAAAAAATAGTTTCCGTAAGGTATTTGAGGGAATTCATCGTTTACTTGTTCCCGCAATTTCAGACGACGAGACAAAAAGAAGGCAGATGGTGGATGAGGGAACCCTACACACAGACTGAGAGACAAACAGATAAGCCTAAAAACATACAAACCTACAAACAGATAAGCCTAAAATCACACAAACCTTCAAACAGACAAACAAACGAACAGAAAAGTTTACTAACCAGAATGTGGCCACCCTCGGCTATGATATTGAGAAGTTTAACTATGTGATCATCGTATTGCTGCTCCGTCGTGAAGCTGATTTCTTTAGCCAGTCTGCCCATAAAGCCGTGCTTTACTGTAGGTAGGTTCGGCATCTGAAGGTTTCATTATTCATTTTTACCTGTGATTTTGGCGATTCCTTTATTTGTCGTTTGCTTTTTTTTTAATTTAGAGCCAGTAGTGTGGCATATTTACGTTTTTGATTTAATCCAAAAGAGATCAGGTGGACGATATTTTGTCACAAAAAGGTGAAAATAATAAGCCGACTTACATCTCTACAAGCTTTAGGGGCATTATACTCGTCGCAGTTTATAGCAAAGATCTGCAAGTCCTTTGTGTCACGATATTTCTTCGACAATAGTTTAAACATGTCCTCGAGTTCAGTGCTCTCGCTGAAGTAAAATAATAAAATAATTCTAAAATAATTCTTCTTGAAAACAGTGAACACGGACATCCGTATTCACAAAACGTCCAACTGGCTGTCTGCACAGTTTCGATGTAGCAATATTTCGATGTAGTTATATTTCCAAATACTTCCATTCTCAACTTACTCAGTCAGATAGAAAGCTAGCAGTGCTCCCTCCATATAAGCAATGTTAGCATGCTCACTCTCCGATGTTAAGTAGACCAGTCTACTGTCTTCTCTATCTTCTGTTATCGTCTCAACTGACATGTCCACGTCCGGTTCCTGTGAATGGAATGTTCACTCTTCTACTGCTCTACTATAGATAGGCTTTAGATCTTATATTTGGTTATGTTTTCTCCTGATTTCGGCCATGTTTTTTTCTTATTTTGACTACGTTTTTGGTACATTTACATACCAGATTGGGCGGATATTATTTGTCAAATAACATTTAAACTAACCCTAGTTTTGAAGACTTGTACTTGCAGCCAATACTCGAGTCTCTCCACCAAGTAGTCCCCCGTGTATGTGTAGACCTGCTCTCCCAGGAACTTTATACAGGGGAGCAGCTGGACAGAGAAGGGAGGGGCTACACAGATGTGACTCATCTTGTCACAGTCTATGATGTAGGCTGGCAGTGCAAACTCTGCTGCTAGGTGCGCTTTCAGACTCAACACAAAGTCTTCCACGTGCTCTTTCTCTCTGAAATACAGGTGTGTACAGGTTGTGTGTAACATACAAGCAGTTCCGAGAATTCTAGATTCTATTCGGGAAGCTTGAAATTTGTAGAGCCGATATCAATGTGGTTGGTTTAATCGCACAAATATCTCACTATAAAAACAGACATGTAAACACACGCGTTAACAAAAGTGTTAACAGTGTTAACAGTGAAGCACGTCAACAAGTCTCTTCCCGCCACAACAACTGTACATTTTTATCAACAACCATCACGTCTCGTATTACACTTACTCATCATACATAAGATACACCAGAGCGTGGGACTTTCCCAATACGTCCATGTTACTGTCGTCCAGATATAGCAGTTCGGCGTCCTCCTTGTTCAGCAAATCTTCTCCCTGGTTGAGTTAACACTTAGTCAACGTCAGCAGTAAAAGTTAAGTGCAGTGACACGTCTTCGGTCATCCGGATAAGGGTTCTCTAGGAAGCGTAATCAGATTTGCAACGTGGCGCTATTTGACATGGAGGGCCCGCAAAACGTGTGCTGCGCGCGGCAGAATTTAGAGCATGTCGTGTTGTTGGAGCAGTACAATGTTTTAGCGCGTTACTGAAAAGTTATCAAATCGTGAGGATTGAGGACCGATGTGGCCTTGGGGGTACTATTTGCAGATCAAGGGATTCAGCACAGTCACTAACATTGATACGGTATCAATGCTAAATTGGTATATATCTACTCTGGTGACACGATCGGAGGTCATTACTTCCACTTTCTCACCCACGTTGTCAAAACTTTCACCCACGGAAACGAGCTTTGACGTCCAATTTATTTATGCAATGAAAATCAATGATGTTTGTGACTTGTGAGGTTGGGTGTGCTCTAGAAAGACAAAAAGTGCACGTAATTACATGTTATTACATGATAAATTACAGTTTGAGCGTTCCTGATTATATCAAAACTTAGCAACAGTTGAATACTTACATGCAGTAAAACTTTGATAGAATTGTCAACAAATTCCATCAAAGTGTCCACTGAATAGTCCTCTTGAAATTCTCTGAGGCCATTATTAGCCACAAATAGGACACTGAAATAGAAAAGAGGCATAATTGAAGTCGGAACTCATATTGCTGCATTTTTAGTAAACAGTACATTTGGACATTTAGCCACGAGAAACTCTATTTTCCCATCTTAGTAATCTAAATAAATTGTATTTGTTGGAAAGTTGAAATAAACCGTACCTAGGTAGTTTAGATATTTGGTGATCGTGGCACGTTCTGTCGTCCACATCACAATTTACCTGGGGAAGTAGTTCGTAACCAATAAGATCATAACAATTGAGGTTTAGTGAGAAAGTGATCTATACATGTATAGATAGTATAGGGACAATGTATAGGGACAATGTAAGCAACATCAGTTAAATACTTCCCAGGCCAAATAGCTGAACATCTTAACTTTGCCTTTATCAAGAACAATCTGCTGACTTCCCTGACTTAAAAGTTAAAGACGAAATGACAGATAACAAGAGATTAACGGATTTAAACACAAAATTCAGACAGACCTCAACTAACTTAATCCCAGGAGGCTCTATCTGTATCAGCTGATCCCATGCTCTTTTAGCAATATCACAATCACTGCAATCGTTAACGGTAAAGAAGATAAGGTTGGGCGTAGCATCAGTAAGCTGCTCGTGGGAAGCAGTAGAGAAGGTCAAGGAGAGCAGTAGGAGTGGGATCATAAACATCGCTAAGATATATTATATGTGCTTATTTTCTTAGGAGTGTCTGTTTCTGTGGGAAATTTACCTGAATTAAATCCCTTACAGCTAAGATAACTTCTACAACGACAAGAAATATAGAGAAAACCTTTGATTCCCTGTTTTATGCGGTTATAAGCACTAGCACTCCCTAACACTGCTTAATAAATATAATGATATTTTTCATACACTCATAGCTTTAAAAGTGAATAAAGACAATTGCAATATTTATTAGTTTCTGACTGATGATAATGTTGATTGGTAATACATAAACCATGATATGAAACTTAAGGAAACAAAAGATGTTAAACAGATACAATATTATCAAATAGAATAAGTTACAATAGAACACATGAATACACAGTAGGCCGAGTGCGGTAATCACTGATTGATAAATAATGCCTAAGAAAAAATAGAAAAATCCAATTTCAATCCTATCAAATATCCTCAGTACTGCTGAGAAGCGACATTGACTCAAGATGATCATCAGAAACATACAGTTCATCATCATCCAAAGAAGTATCAGGTTGGTAATCATAATATTTCTCCTGTTCAATGTCAAAACCTGGATCAACGTGGGCTAAATATTCTTCTGCTCCCTCAACTGCTCTATCTAGCTGATGTGAAAACTTGGATTTGTTATGAACACGTCGCTTTTCAACCTGTTCTTCAATGTCTTTTGATGTCCAGAAAACAGACAAAGGACTGAAATCATGATTCCACCAGTCTTGATCAACAAGATCGCCAGACCTTAACTTAGCAACATGATTATACAATATTTCACTCTTTTCAAAAGATGTCTTTGCTCTCCAAAGAGTTCCATCAGAATTACAAGTTTGAAATTCGACAACATCCCTCCCCCTCCTCTTGTCGTGATGTATTACAGGTCCAAGAAGGCGTGCACAGTTGGGTTTGCTCTGTTTCATTCCTCTCTTTAATATCAGGTATGTGTACTCTGTTTTCTGGTGTGTTAACTCTCCCTTGTCTTCTGTTAGGAGCTTCTTTGGGCTTAGCGTTGTTACATTCTTCATGGCAAACCTACACACATGGGAATCGTTCTTCTTTAGCATTGGGCATTGGTGAGCATGTGGACAAGGAGCAAGGATATGACCTTCCTTACCATACCTTTTAAGGAAATAAGATCTGATACGTGACATGCGCAATGATGTGTATCTATTTGCAATGTCAGCTATAACGAGATATTGCCCTGTACATTTCCACACCTTATCAAACCACTTTCGGAATTCATATTCTTGAAAATGAGGAAAGTAATTAACAGCTGTCACAACATCAAAAGAGTTATTACTACCTCTTGGCATGGAGAATGCTCCCCTAAGTGAGACATTGTCAATGTGTGGTTTGTATTTTATGTTAAATAGTTTGAGGGTCCTGTTGTACTCATCTTTGCTATGCTCATGAATAACATACTCATCAAGATCTTCTCCATAGAACTTTTGAATAGCCCATACAGTGGCACCAAGATTATTTCCCAAATCCAGCATGGTGAGTGGGACAAACTCCTTGTCTAGGGACTTCAATTCTGAAAACATGCGGTTGCTGATGTAGAAGAGGTGTGGAAAACTCCTGTACATGATGAAGTCAACTTGCTTCAAATCTGACTGCTTGGATGCTAAG
The DNA here is from genome assembly GCA_000226015.1 of Mnemiopsis leidyi. Classification (NCBI taxonomy): domain Eukaryota; kingdom Metazoa; phylum Ctenophora; class Tentaculata; order Lobata; family Bolinopsidae; genus Mnemiopsis; species Mnemiopsis leidyi. The sequence continues at coordinate 16,511 of JH154988.1, read as the reverse complement.
TGTTGGTTGTACATTATTTCTGCTCTTTCCTGTAGCTTCTTCTTTGATCTTATTTTATGAGCTGGGGGTATCGGAGGAGTTGCATAAACAGTTGTACTGGTATTCTTCGAAAGAGATTTTGATAAAAGCTGCTGTTTCACATATGATATGTCCTTGTAGTGTGACTTTATTGATTCCACGAGTTTGTCAGGAAACACAGTTTTTTCGCTAACAACATCACGTACTCTCGGAGCAGATAGCTTGGATGATGGTAGTGTCGTTAGCAGCCGTCTCACAACTGGCATCATAGACATGATTAGCCCTTAAAGGTGAAATGTATGTGAAAATGCACTTGGTCACATCAAACGACAGAACTTGTTTAAATTCAACTTTATTTTTTAAATCGGAGTGCACCGAATTCTTCCTGAAGGATGCAAACAGAATGATATACACAGCCCTGGGAATCTGATAGATGGCAGTTGCCAGCAAGTTAATCACAAAAAACTATTCATTAAGCTTTAATTTGACAACTACCACATGTTTAGTGTATCATGGTGTACAAATGTAATGATATGAAACAGATAAAAGTGTCCTCTGGATTCCTGATAAAAATACCACTTTTCAAAAAGCAGCATGAAATGATAAGCCGCATAACATAGGGCCATGAATAAATATTTTGCAAACAAATATATTGAGCATAACTGAGGCATGCAGCTTATCAATGTTGTCCCAGGCCTATCGACAACCGCTCCAAAGAGAATCTAGTTTTGAACACACAGTAACAGGGTACTCAATCAATGTTGTGATCTAATCTGTTAGGTCAGATTTCCAGAACGACAACTGTGCCTTGATCTAATCTGTTAGGTCAGATTTCCAGAACGACAACTGTGCCTAAGGTTCATTTCATGTTTTGGTTAATGTAAGTACTTGCTATTTGGTATATGAGATGGTGGACATCAAGTCCATTTCATGTGAACCCTACCCAACAAATGCTTAATTAACAGCCTTGTTTTCATTTGCAAAATCATGTTCTGTACAAAGTCTGTTGGGACTTTCTTGAGTAAAACCAAGTTCTAAACTACATGCTCAAGGTAGCTGGGTAGTTTGGGCATGAGCTTTAGAGCATTTGTATTGACTTATGAGGGATAATAATTTTATATTAAAATTATATACTATGCTATTAGAATTACTATCACTGTCTGAACAGTGAACAATACTTACATTAGTCATTTTATATACAAAAATCTGATCAGGATGGAAAAATTAATTCCTGGGGCACAGTTGTCCTTCTAATCAACAAGAATATATGATTGGGTTTGATGGCTGCTGAATAACTTCACCACATGATTAACAGGGTTGTTTGAACAGTTTATTGGGTACCCAATCAATTGATTTTGTTAAGTTTCAAACAGCAACACCACAAGTCATGAGATCATAATTGAGTAATAGTTAATTGAACACAAGTCAGAGTCAAATATTTGTTAAGTTTATAATCAGTAATATCATGGGCAAGTTACAACATTTTTTACCTCACACTTATTTTAATTCGGACACTCCAACAGCCACATGTTACACAAGTATAACGGCCAATTACAGGAGGCCGTATGTACAATTATACATACACGCCAGTGACGGTTAAGGTAGTGTGTACCATACTTTTATCGCCTGAGACTTCGCTGCAACGGGCAGCTACTCATTTAACCCTCAATCACGGTGTCCTGATCATTCGGCTGAGTCGACCGAAGAAGGTTGCATAGGCAAATGCCCTTAGCGCACTTCTCTAGGACTGGCGGATACGGGATTTGAACCCCGGACCTCCTGCGTGGGAGCCAAGAAGGAAACCAATACACCACCAGCCCATCAAAATCAATTATAAGCTGTCAGCAAAATCAATACAAACCCTCGATTTACCGGGCCTCTATTTACCGGGTTCCTCCTTTCCGGCAAAATTTTTCAATATTTTCACAAAAACATTTTTTCTCCAAAATGCTTTTAATAGCAGGCACCGGCACACATGACATTTTGGTATTAGTATCACTTCGCCATGTGACGCCGTGATAGGGCCTTAACATGCAAGCTGACAGCTTATAATTGATTTTTTAAATCTGTCTACACAGGTGCACTGATATATGTAATGTAACCACGGCATACACACACAATAAAACAATTGACCTTGAGATTACTGATTGAAGATGTAATTCAGAATTAAAGAAAGTTAGATCCATTGTCACAGTTCTAAATCCCTCAAGGAAAGCTTACTGCTTTTATCAAGAAATTTGATAAGGATGACGTTTACATAAAGCTATCAATAACTTAATTTACTATTTTTTGGCCAAAATTAGGCCATATTTTGGTCATATTCTATTTACCGGGCTCCTCTATTTACCGGGCCTCAACCCTTTCCCCAAGAGGCCGGGTAATCAACGAATACTCAAGAGTTAAGGAGTGGTTCTTAAAACCATAGCAGATAGGGAACAAGTCGCCATTAGACTATTAGAGGTGTGATATATGGGGTTAAGCCCCACAGCAGATGAAAATCTGTAGTGTTTTAGTAACTTGCTGCTCCTATAACTCTTGGACTGCTGCAATGGCTTGATTGACTACCTTACGAGACATATTTACGCGGATCAAAAATCTGGGGATCGAATTAATGGTTGGACAATGAAATGGGGATTTTTATTAAAAATCCCCAAATTTCGTACCCCGAATTAAATTGGCGCATTTTCACCTTCAATTATTTTAGAAAAATCAAACTCAATTTTTAAAAAAATTCAATAATCGTGAAGAAAGTTATGTAATCAAGAATCATCCTCTTCGTTATCATCGTCTTGTACATTGTCATTTCCTTCATCTTGATTCTGCTCACCCGTGTAATCCCAGTTGTAGGCGTCCCTTAACAGCAGCTTCAACTTATCAATCAAGTCTCCCCTACCTTTGAAGGTAAGATTGAGCTTGATTTCTAAGCCTCCCGAAGGTATGGGCGATCTCCGTGGTTTAGAGTCCTCCACAGATATCTCACAGATATCTCACCACCATGGATGATAAAGTAGTGACATATCTTGCTAATTTCCAAAGGCACG